>VOPJ01008025.1:63389-96254 GCA_014673585.1 Semibalanus balanoides
TGGAAATCCGAAATTGCCATCTTGTAGATAATTAAATTTGCTTTCTTATACAGTTTTGCGTTTGCGATTTGCTTTAAAGCTATGTTTGCTACGATGCATCAAACATTTATCGTTATTCAACCAAAAATGGCATGACATGACGTCATCAAAACGTCATTTTCTCCCAAAGTTCTCAACTTTTTTCGATGAAATTTCTTAGGTAGACGTCAAATTGGTGCTGGATAAGGTACTGAAACTTTGGCGTCGTTATCTGTTACCGTTTTCAAGTTATTGTGGAAATACGGGAGGGGGGGTAATATTTACCCCCCCTACGCCGCGCGGGTTAAACTTGACGTCAAGTGCTGAATAGTTGGTAGTACCACGGATTAGTACCATCTTTAGTACCATCTAGGTCAAAGTCTATATCCGAAAACAAGAAAAAATCGCACCATTAATTAAGCCCTTACAGTAGCATGCAGTATTGCATATTGCGTTAATAATTTGGCTAAGCGTCAGCCTTTTCTCATGAAATGCTCTTCAATCAACTGGATTTGACTCACATATTGTTTTTCAAATCGGGTTCAATGAGCGTAACACTGGATCATACATATATGCGCTTACAACTCATATACAATGTATGTCCAAGGACACTCTATTGGTTTTCTGCTTTTTATCATTTAAGTTTGTCATGCTAATTATTGAGATCTTGGACTAAATATACCGGGCTTTGCTTTGCAAAAACACAAATGTACTTAAAAGCAATTCAATCCAATGACCACTTCAGATCACATGGACAATTCAACAAGGTCAATACAATCATTATACACAACAATGTTCTCCAGATATTCGACGAAAAGTATGCGTCCAGGCAGCATCCCGGCGCTTCTACAGCGGCATCAGCCGTCACGGTCAGACGCGGGGGCGTGGTCGGCCGCAGGGCACCGGTCCCGGCCCACACCGCCAGCTACTTAAGCCGACACGGACCGTAGGTTGAGGCATCAGTTTTCCCACACCGATCCCACTCCAGGACAAACATGAAGCTGCGGAAAACACAGAAAACCAGGGTTCAGCTGTAGGTAGTAGTCACGTGCCGATAGTGAATAAACAAAGCAAAGAGGCAGCAAATTTTTCGCCATATATAAACTATCGTGTTTTCCGCAGCAAAGCTCTTTCAACGTTAGAAGGAATTGTCGCAGGATATCCAAATTCCAATCCCAGTCTGATTCATCAGGTATGGTCTACTAAATGTATAAATGTTTCGATTTTTATCATTTCATACACCTAACTATGTTTTCCATTTCATTTTAGTTTATCGTCGCTGCCCTGGCCCTGGTGGCTGTCGCCGACAGGCCCCAGCCTTCCTACAGGCCGCGCTCAAGCCTACGTCGCCCCGACCTACGCCCCGGCCCCGACCCTACGCTCCCAAGCCCCGGACCTATGCCCCCAGCCCCGGCCTACAAGGCCCGCCCAGCAGCCCGGGGGGGGGGGGGGGCCGGCCCCCCGTCCTACGCCACGCAGGCTACAAGCAGATCGCTATCCTGGATCTAGGAGGATGTCACCCGGAGGATGGCACCTACAGCTCCAAGTTCTCCACTGGAGAACGGGCATCTACAGGTGCTTGTCCGTTTAGCGATCATTCTTCTTGGGAAAGTATCGACAATTTATAATGAATCTAGGAGGTAATAGTGCAAGACCTTACCCAGAGCAAGAAGTCCTTGACAATAGTTAAAATGTTGTGTGTGTAAGCCGATATCTAAATACATCAAAAACGTTCGATAAATTTCTAATCATTTTATATTTACAAACCTTTCCTGTTCATCAAGGTCTGTACTAAATATATATAATGTGCTAAACACTTATTCATTTTTTCCAAGGTCTGAGACCGTGTGTGCCCGGTGGCCGGCTACGGCAAGGACGCCTACGGCGACAGTCGTGAGGACAATACCGCCATGCGAGGGTCGCCTGGAGCTACCCAAGTAGGGACGAGGTCAAGTCGCCTTTGTTCGCCGGACGTTGAACGGCTACCACCGATCCAGCGGAACATATCCTGCCGACCCGGTGCCGACCCAGTACCCGACCCCCGAGGTTGACCCCAACTACGTCGAGCCCCAGTCCACCTACGGCAAGCCCGCCTACAAGCCCGCCTACAACTAAGTCATCAATGTTACGCTTATATACTGCGAGTGATATGTTCTAATTTGTCATCCATTTCGTATCCTTGTCCTTTGTATGTATTTATTTATTTCAACAATGATCGTGTACGCAATACATGCATCGAATTTTAACTCCTTACATTCTCGCACAATTCCAAACAAATCTGACACTGCTGTAAACATCACAGTAATTGGAGAGAAACTGTTTTGCCAAGAGCGCATAATGTTACGCCCTTGTCAACCGTGCGAAGATGTGATCAGATTTTTTGGCCCGATAGACGATGAAGATTTGTTACCCTATTTACAACTGCAAATTAGTGACTTAGATAAGTAAAAATTACTCTTCAGAAAATGTGGTGATAATCCACTATTAATGAAATAATTGGTGAAAAGAGTTATTTTGGGGGTATTTGACATATTCCAGCTCAAAGCTATCTCAATGTAAAGGAATTCCTACGGTGCCAAAAACTTTGCGCTGCAAGAATTGTATACTCACGAGCAAGTGGGCCTATTCTTTTAACATTTGTTGAACGATTGCAAAGTTCGCCCACATCGATGGCACAAGATGTGGAACATGCACACAGAAGATAATATTACAACATCGTTGGATAACAAAACTTAAGCGAGTAGAGGAACCACTGCTTTTATAAGGTTACGTAAATCCATCACTGGGTAAACCGAACTATTTATGTATGCCCGATTATACCTACACCCAAGTAACAGTATTACATGTTAGTACTTGCTATATGTAGGTTAACCGGCCACAAATTACATGTACGGCTACCCAGGGTATGAATTCGTATACCTTTAACATCAGGGTTTCCTCTTACCCTGCTGAGCTTGTTTATACCGCGAATGGACAATATTATATCTGTTGTGACCAGTTCCAAAAGCTTATGCAAAATGCAATCGTTCCATATATATCTTACCAATCTTATGCTAAGGTCAATAATTAGGACTTTCAGAGCAGGATATTATTCCAAAAAGTATGTTTGATAAGTGATAGGGTGGGGCTTTAGCTTATACAAATATACTTTAAGTACATACAAATCATCAATAAATACAAGAGTTCTCTGGATTTGACCCACTTTTCTTGTCGTATGGGCAGTGCTGAAGGCCACAATAAACTGAATAGAAGCCTACACACCTGCTTCAGAGGTCACCAAAGGTCACGATAATAGTTTTCCAAAAAGTTTTTAGGGAATAACTTTTAATTGTAGTTAAACATGGAGCAGTTATTTAGCCCAGCAGTCACTGGGGTATTTTCTGTAACACGAGTCTCGGGGGGCTATTTTTAGCCCTCTGTATCTTCGGAACCAATAAGACGACCGCGCTGAATCAAACGGCAATCGATAGCCCAGGAACGTTCATCGACGTAAAATAATTTGTGTTTCCTTAGAGGTTCATGGTGACTGTCAAGGTCAGGTCAAAGGTCAAATCTAGCCATTTGAGTTTATAGGCCATACTTTTCATTCAAAGCCAATGGTTGCAACCATGATCACCCAGAATGCTCTCAAAGGTATGTGACACATCCAGAATGAGCTTATGGGGGATTGTTGGTAAAATATCAAGGTCAAGCTCAGGTCATCAAAGGTCACTATGCCACAAATTATACGAAAGTCTTACAACACATGTTTTATATACTATTTTACATGTAGAACTCGATATTGATACTCATTTTACCACCTGACTTTATCAACGTGAAGTAGCGGTCAAGTGAAGGTCAAACTCATGACACAAAAGGTCAAAATTTGAAATTGATAAAAATAATCAATCAATACATTTTTTTGGACCGGTTTTGTCTCAGAAATATAGCGCTGCTATTCATTTGTCTGTATCCGGTCAAAAAAGGCCAAAAACGAAATTGTACATTTTGACGTCATGAGTTTCCCATACCTTCGATGTCATCACTCAGTCAAAAATAGAGCTATCAATTTGAAATTTCGGTATGAAGTTAAAATGTATAGTTACTTTACATATATTTTCGTTTTTAAAAGTCGTAAAAGAAATGGATTAATTTGTCCGGTCATTGTAAGTATTTTTTAAAAAATGTATTTTTCTCGAAATCCTGAGATGGCCATAAATGTATGCTCTTGAAATTTACTTATCTTTCTCAGGGTTTTGGGATCTGTTTGTTCTACTTACATGAAAATTGTGACGTACTTGCTAAAGTTTTACTGATTTTGGTGTCAAAATCGTATGTAGTGACGTCACTAACTAAGCTATATCTAAAAAATGACGAAATAAAAAACAACAACAAAAGGTGTAAAAAGGATGCCCAGACAGGTACTAGAAGTTTGCCGTTGATAGCTGCATTATTCCGTGAGATATTCTATATATTCCTCAGAGGGGGGGGGGTAAAAAAGACCCCCAGTGACTCGCGGGTTAAGCAGCAGCATTTATCTCGTCAATTGGCTCGACAATCGACATATGTTAATGGTGACCTGGTTAGGTTGACTTAAAAGTTGGACCTCAGGTCAAGGTCATTTGGTGGCCAGGTAGATCATATTGCAAATGTGGGATGTGTCATGACGAGGCAAGCACAGTGGTATGATTTGCACGTATCTATATTTATTATATCAATAGTTATTGAAAACAGTGATGGCACTGGTGAGTGGTGAATCGAAGGGCGGGAGGGAGAATTGAAGGTCATACCCCCAACTGCCTTTAATCAGCGCAAAATTAACACATGTCCTGATATATAAAAGAGCAGCTTGTACTAAGGAAAGTGTTTTTAATCGGCTATCAATTTATAGCAAGCGAAATCCAACATGTTTTTCTGTTGTTGTCAGAATTGAGTGAGGCTTTTGGGGATTTGTCCCTTTCCCTCCCACACACACACCAACTGTAAAAAACGTTTGGATCCGCCAGTGAGTGCTGGTGACCTGATATGACCTCAACTTCCCTTGCAGAGGTCATCGATAAACACTTGCAAGTTTTACCTGGGTCATCAATAAAGAGGAAAAACATGTTTCTGAAAGAATTGGCCTGATATAATACATATTTTATCGGAAAAGGAAGCAATTGTATATTTTTCCATGGAGTTATTATGGAAAAGTAACAAAATTTACCTGTCTTTAGGACACCGATATGCAAAGTCAGAGATAAAGGTATTGTAGACATATGACCTCATGATATACTGTGTCAAGCACTCGACTAAACACGGAATTTAGGTGCTGACCACAAACATTTTTGGAGGGTAAGATCACTTGATATCGCTGACTTGTTGGCTGGCCTGAGATGACCTGAGGTCAAAATTTTCACACAATGTTGGGAATTATTGACAATAAAAGCTGAGTCAAATTTTGCGGTGCTGCAGACCGCCATTTTTCTGCTATTCTCGAAAAACCTCAGGGGGTCGAAATGGCCTCCTACTGAGCGAGTATAATAAAACAAAATCGTGGTCTTTTATTACTAATCAAATCATTCCACCAATTTATTTTGTTGCTATGAGCTGGAGAATGAATCGTTATCATTCAGTCAGGGCTTACCATACAAACCTCTGAGAAGCATAAACGCTTTCTTATATTTTTTCTTAGAGAAATTGCATGCTGCTTGAAGTAAAATCCTTCGTTTTCGTGTTTATGAATTGTCAGCGAGGGAGTTAAGCGGAATTTCCTTCGCATATATCTCCTGCATGGAAGTCGCAGAGGTCAAGTAGCAATTAATGCGCGCTAGAATGAAAATGTCCCATTTAGTTGCCAGTGGATGATAGGGAACCTGTCCATTCTTTCGGTATACAACTATTTAAAGTCATGTTAGTTTGCAATGTGTATAGCAATGGTCCGAGAACGTCTCTGAAAAGATCTATAACTTAATGGGGCGGGGCGTTGGTAACATTTCCGCCACGCAATAATTCTGTATATGGCCTGAAAGATAAGCTTTTCGAAACAATCCCGTAGAAATTTGAATCATTTAGTTGTCTTAGTAGCAGCTCGTGGTCAATCATGTCAAAACAGCGACTTAAAGGGAATGCTTCTCACTTCTCTGAAAGTTGTCCAATGTACGCCGCTTGTGGTGCAATATGAAGTAATTGCTGCGAACACGATTCTGACATTTGTTTCTCACCAAACACGTGCGCTCAATTTATGAAAAAAACTAAGGGTTTTAGGTTTGGGCTGATGACGTCATATGAAGGAATTTTGGGAAATAGAGAAAAAACCCACGCTGCCAATATGTATGACTAGTTATGGCTAATGTATAGCCAAATGTAAAACAAGTTACTTTGTCATCCAACATTTGATAAAGAGAGATGACGAACATCGGCTTAAAGAGGCGCGATACTTAATACACTAGGGGCCTTATTTTTGTGGCAGATGTCAAAACCAAACTCCACATTACTTCGATTGGACGTCACTCTTCTGGGTGTTTTACTTCATATTACTTAATTTCAAATGCAAATCCAGCAAAATGGCCATCTCAACTCAAATATAATGTTAATGTGAAACATTCCCTTTAATATTAGCATCTTAATTCTTCATAGCTATAAATGCCATGCACAGTGTACATCCTGTCTTGACTGCCAGCCAAGGGTTTCATATATCTTGGAAACCTCCCCTTTTCAAGTCCCTGAATCCGCTTCTGCCGTGAAGTATTTATTATATTTAAATAAACTTCAAATCTAACTTGCTCTTGTAAATCAACCGTAAATCTTGTAAACTCATTCATACTTGAGGCAGTTAGGAAGAAGTTTCGTGGAAGATCTCCAACCCCGTAGTATCGCCAAATGTCGCAAACTAAAATCACAAAACTAGGCCCTAGAACCGCCCCTGTTCAAGTCAGGATTTTTTTTTTTTTACTCAAGATGTTAAAATCAGTTTTTGGGAAAAGTCCCCAAACTTAATGAGCTTCTCTAAGCCGTTTTTCAGATATTCAAGAAAAACATTAGGGGTGGGCAGTAGGGTGTGTCATATCAACAACTTTTTTCTCAGTTCACATCCTTCCGCTGATTTTCCTTGTCCCTGTTTCCACTGAAGCCCATTGGTGTGATTNGAGAGAGCAAGGAGAGTTAGAAATAATGAAAAATCGTGACCCAACAATGTCATAATTAATGCGTAAATTGCGTGAATTAATTAATTTGCGTGAAATTCGTGTATGCCAGCTGACCCCTTTGAAACACACACCCGAATGTTGGGGTCCCAAGCGATTTGTCGAGCAAAGTAGATAATCGTGCTGCTAGCCCGAGGCATGTGATTCTCAGAACCTCCTTGACGGCTCGCTCGGCTCCCCTCGCGTTTCACGATCCCTGGTAGGGTCAGACACTCAGTGACTCTCAAACTTGTCCGCACAACCGTGGTTGGGCCGGTTGGTGCCCCCACCGCAGTGCACAGATACTTTCAAGAGAGACTGTACGGCTAATGTATGGCCAAATGTAAAACAAGTCGACTATCATCAACATTTAGTAAAGGGTGACGACGTCATCGGATCAGGGTCCCCGTTCAAATACACTGGGGACTGGGGATGTTACAGATGTCAAAGCCAAACTCAAATTTCTTTGTAATTCGACCTCGGTGTTGTTTTAACTTATACTATACATAATTGCAATGCCTAGCACGGAAAATGGCTATCTCAACTCAAATATAATGTTAAGGGTGGCAGTGTCCCTTAAAACTATAATCAACACCGTTTGGGGCCAGGCCGGATCGAATGGTGAAGACCCCGCCTAAATTGGTCCCATAGGTTCGGAGTATGACGTCGTTTGCAACTATTTTTGGTGTGTTTGGTCCCATTAAGTCCACTTCGATTTGATGCAAATGGTTATAACTTAAAAACTGCAAAGTTTTTTACCACGCCGGATCAATTGGAGAAGATTCCATCCAAATCAGACTCATAGTTTCATGATGTCTGCTACGATGTTTGCTACGATGTTAAGATGTTACCTACATATTTTGGTGAATATGGTTCAATTTGGTCCACTTATAATATATCAAAAGGAATCAAACTTGTAGCAGCACCATACCGTTCCAGAACACGCCAGATCGAATGGTGAAGACCCCAACCAAAGTCCATGGGTTCAAAGTTTATGCCTATGTATATCAACCATTACTCCACCCCATTGGGGTAATTAAAAAACATACACTTATATCGATGGAAAATATGGAATTAAGAGGAAAAACATGCATTTTATTTTTACGTTGTTAGGCAATATATTGACAAGTGTTTTACTAGATGAAAATCCGAAATCGGAGGTGGGCCCGGGATCATACGAAGTCAATTTTAAAAAGGCATGAGGCGTCACATGGTCAAGGTCATTCCAGGTTACGCAAAAAGCCAAGAGACAAGATATCTGTTGCAATGTAAATTTAACCATACAAGTTTTTTGACATTTGAGTCAAATGTGTTATTTTGCGCACCAAAAATACCTCTGCAGCGTTACCTTGCAGAAATATCGGAGACTATCACCCGAAAATCTGAGGTCAGATCGAGGTAATACTGCCTCGGCTGAATTCAGGATCTAAGCTATCCTATAGACCAGTTTTGAACAAAACTTGAGAGATGATGGTGTAATTTTTGGAGACAAATGGTGGAAATGTCGTGAAGTGCACCAGTGACCAGAACAAATGCACCAGTGACGTCAGGAAACTATCACAGTTAATGTGAACATGAGTATTGAGTATGAAGTGACAACAGCCCAGAGCTATAAGCACAATCGAAAACTAACTTGTAGTTCATGCAATACATTGTCAATGGGAAACAGCTACAAGCTGTTAGCAGCTTCGAAGAACTCGTGGGGCGCCACTCTTCCTTTCAAGGCGGAGAAGTGCTGGTTGAAATGTCCCATAAGTTTTTGTGCTTGCTTTGGTGAAAATTGGGATGTTTCTGACGGAAGTTAGCCAATTTCAATTCAGCTTACATTCGGCACAGCGAAGATTCGGGCTACCAAATCTAGGGAAAAACCTGTATTGCCTCATTCCTCCTTAACCAAACAAGGATTTTGTACCAGGCTGAAGTACTCGTCAACCCAAACAGGCAGCCGCGCACAAAACGGTCCTTTCGTCTGGAGAGGGGGGAGTTATAGGCTATATACAATTTTTGGGTCTATCGTGGACCCCTGCGATTTTCTTTCCAAAGTCGGCACAGACATTCTCTTTTACGAGCCAAGTACCATGACCACGGAAACCATATGCTGCATTGAAGTTTAAGGTGCCGCGTGGTTCCATGACCTGCGTGCTGCAATACAACGGCAATATGTTAAAACGACGTTCAAAGTCAGATTAATTACTTCTGGAAGCATTTCAAACTCAGTGTCAGCGGCTTATACTGTGCTGACTTCTCTGTTTTTTTTATCGCTATATAGTTCATGTGTATTGTGTATGCGCCATTTTCAAATAATTCAAAAGTGATGCTTTTCTACTAGCACACTATTTAACTGGATTGACTTACTAAGAAATCACTTAGGAATGATGTCACCGTTTTTCATATTGCAAACTAGCTAGGACTAAAAATGATTAAGCTGATAACATTTATCCGGTTTATTGGAGAGCTAAATTAACACGTTTTGCATTATTTGCCAGCTTAATATGGCTACTAAGCCAATTTCGATCCGAAGACGGTAATAGGTAGGACGTTTTTACAAATGGTAGTGATCCATAGTATATGATATTATGTCATGGTGACATAAATATCAAAACATGCCAATTGCACTGCGGACGATCATATGAGGCACTGTCAACCCTATAAGAGTCGGGGGATCGGGGTTAATCCTATTCCTGGCGAGCAAAAAAAAAACATACGAATCTGTCGGGGGTGCTATTTCCCCCGCCTTTACATCTCAGAAACCACTGAACCGGCTCTCTCCGGAAAAGCGGCATTCGATTTATTGGAGCACGAACTACATTCCTATATTCATAGATATACAAAATTTTGGCATGGGATGATACAGGTAAAACAAACAGGGGCAAACATGCATGTTATTGTTATTTGCACTGGGACGTTGTTTGAACGCATTGTTTTGATGTTTGATTTCGCCACATTATTGTATGCTCTAGCATATACTTATATTTAAAAGTTTGGGAAATGAGCTTAATGGCATCCTCAGGCAATTTCAAAGGGGTATCTAAATATGCCACTATTATTTTTGTATCGCTTTGTTTTCGGTTTTAGATGCTTATAATTATATACGTGTGCATGATAAATTGAATTATGACACCCACAGATATCATGATACCTGGATTGTCATTGGACACTAAAATGTCGGCCTCTTATTGTTAAGCACAGCAGTGAATGACGGTGCTGGACTCGCATTTGCACGAGGCGAGACAAAAAGTGTACCAATTTAACAGCTCCGTTTCACATTTCGGCTCCGCAATAAGAGACCGAAAATTGAGTGTACAATCCAGGTATTATGTTAACTGTGTGACACCTTTTCATTCGTAGTGGCGTTCTCAGGAGAGGGAGGGGAGGGAAATTAAGCCTAGTCTTGCATTATCTTTATTTGTGCTTATTCATATATTTCGCTATGTCCACGCCATTGGTCCACAATTCCACTTAAAGGGAATGTTTCACTTCTCTGAAAGTTGTCCAATGTACGCCGCTTGTGGTGCAAAATATGAAATAATTGCTGCCGAACACGATTCTGACATTTGTTTCTCACAAACAGTGCTCAATTTCATGAAAAACTAAGTTTTATATTAGTGGGCTGATGACGTCATATGAAGGGAATTCTGGGAAATAGAGAAAACCTTCACGCTGCAATATGTATGACTAGTGTATAGCTAATGTATAGCCAAATGCAAAACAAGTCTACTTTCATCAACATTTGATAACGACGAGATGCGGACATCGGCTTAAGAGGCGATACTAATACACTAGGGCCTATTTTGTGCAGAGTGTTCAAAACCAAACTTCAAATTTCCTTTCGATTGGACTCTGTGGGTTTTAATTCTTACACGACTTAATTTCAATGCAAATCCAGCACAATGGCCATCTCAACTCAAATAATAATGTTAATGTGAAACATTCCCTTTAAAGGAAATGTTTCACATTAACATGAAGATTTGAGTTGAGTATTGGCCAAGTTGTTGGAATTTCCATTGAATTAAATATTGTAAAGAAGTTAAAACAACCCACAGAGGCTAATCGAAAGTGAATTTGAGTTTGTTTGACATCTGCAAAAAATAAGGCCCTAGTGATATTAGGTTTAGCCTCATCCTAAAGCCGATGTCGTCATCCCTTTTTATCAAATTTGATGAAAGTAGACTTGCTGTACATTGGCTAGTACATTAAGCCATACAGCTAGTCATACATATTGGCAGCCGTGAAGGTTTTTATATTCCAAAAACTCCTTCATTTGACGTTCATCAGCCCAAAATACTAAAACTTAGTTTTTCATTGAAATTGAGCACTGTTTGTGAGAAACAAAATGTCAGAATCGTGTCGGCAGCAATTACTTCATATTTTGCACCACAAGCGGCGTACATTGGACAACTTTCAGAGAAGTGAAACATTTCCTTTAATTTCTTACCTGGGACTATTTATGCCTCCAAATCAGAGACTATCATGGGTGCCCAAACCCCAAGCATAACCCAGCCGAAACCCATGAACACCAAGCCCAGACCCAGACCAGACCCATTCAAATTCATAATATTGAATCCTGCCCATTGGCCCAGTCAATAAGGCAGATCATTTATTTTTCACAAAATCGCAACCATTTACCCTAACATGTTGACTTTCATAAATATTAACGATAAATAATATTAGGACCTGTGTGTTGCTGCTGATTTAACTTATCGAACACTTGCGCGTCAACATTATCATAAATTGGATCAGACCTAGGATCAAGAAATGCGTTTAAAAAATATTATGCCCTATTACTTACCACGATTTATTGTTGTATATAATTGCCTAAGTCTATTGTTTAAGTATCAATATCATATCCAAAAATAACCTGCTAAACATCTGCGTTGTCAAGTTAAAAAAAAATCTCTTAGCGACAATAATCCAAATTGTCATACCCATGCCCGCCAAGTAACCCATGAAAAGTCAAAAAAAGCAACCCAACCCAGACATTTGGAAGAATTGAGTGGGCACCCATGGGTGTACCCAGCCCATGATAGTCCCTGGCAACAACCCTTGAATTTTGTAAAGGCGGCAGCTGCGAGGTTCCTAACCACACGCAAAATTCCAACTCAATTGGCTCAGCCGTTCCTAAGATATAGAATAAGGGTGTACACATGCGCACGTGCAGAGGCACCACAGCCACGACTTGTGGGAAGCTGGTAGCTGAGTCCTGAGAGATCACACCAAATTTACCACTTCAATACCACCCACCTACCACCTAATCACAGGTCAAATTTCAACTCCGTCGGCTTAGACGTTCCTGAGATATATAATAGTGGTGTGCACGTGCGCACATGCAGAGACACCCTACTCCTGAGTTGGGGGAAAGTGGCGGCTGAAAAGTCCCTAATCACACTTAAAACTCTGCTTACAGCCGTTGATGAGTTTTTGCGATAAATAACTATTTTCAACACCCCTCACGCGGCACGCGCAACGTGCTGTGGTATTCTTTCACGTGGATCGCCTCTGGTAAACAGGGTAGGTTGAATGGGGCTGCTCAGCAAATAAGACCGCTTGTCAATCGGAAGTGCGGTTGCAGGGATTCCAACACAAGCGTCACCACTGCACGGGTCGGGTCGGTTTGGGTCAGGCCGCTCATATTCATATTTTTCCGATATGCCAAGGAGGACGTTTTATGTACCATATGTAGGTATATTTTACTTACATATCGTTTCCATGAATGTCTTTCCAATCGTAGAAAGATGCCTAATTTCGTTTTTATAACGTTATTTCTCCTATTATTACAACGTGAAATTTGTATTTTTTAGGGATATAAACAACTAAAATTCACGTTTTACTATTGCTTAGATACGGCGAAGCCTATGCACTATCAACACGCGCCCAGAAGGGCCTCTGATAATTATACGCCCTGGAGGGGGATCGATTCACCTCATATGATCGCAAAATCACACAATTTAGTGACAAGTGAAAACGATGTTAGATAGCACGAGACAAGCTCCTTCATTTTGTTTTAGGTCAGGTCAATATTAAGGTCACCAGAGGTCATCAAAGATAGATTTTCCGGATTTAGAAATTCGCTCGAGATACCCCTAATTATTCCGATAACTATGATAGCTATAAACAAACGAAAAACAATAATCAAACACTCTTTAAATTTTTGATCGCCAGAGATCTTCACATTTGAGTTTTAACCAGTAAATAAAATTGCAGAGGTCATCGAAGGTCAAAAGGGCTGTATTTGGAAAAATAGTTTTTTTGCAAATATCTTTATATCCAATGCAGAGAGAGCAATACTTTTAACACAATATTTTTTGTATCGTCCAGTCATTGCGAGCCATATTTATGTTCACCAGGTTAGGTCAACTAAAAAAATTGACCTCGGTTAAAGGTCAAGTGGTAACTTAACTCTTGTAGGTTATTTGCATATAGCGAGACGCGTCTTGACGAGACAAACACATTGGTACTGTTTTAACTTCTCTATCTTTATTCTGTCTATAGTTATTTACAAACATGTATTGGTGGCACAAACATGTATTGGCATGTATTGGCACTGGTGGTCACGAAATTGACCTTGACCTTAGATCACAGATATAAGAAATTCGAGATCAACAAGGTATTAATGATTTTATGACATCCTGAAAGTTGGAAACCGATTGCTCTAAAACATTGTCTGCATATGACCAAATACGTTTCGAAGGTTAGGTCATCACGTGACTTGGTCTGGTGACCTGACCTGAGCTGACCTGAGGCCAATAGTTTTACATAATGTGGGCAGTTAATTTGTAATAGGTATGCAAAAAATGGCGGCGCCGCGCGTCGCTGTTTCGCTATCCTCGAGAAAAAAAAAAACAGAGTGATGGGTGGATTTTGCCCCCTTCCGTTCAATACCCATGTTGAAGGTGAAGTATTTCCTTTAAGCACCTGCACGTGAGCGTTTTTTAACAGTTGGGGAAATATCTGGTCTTCCAGTAGTTATCGATAAAACTGTCAAAAATCAGGGTGACGTCCATCACGTTTTTCCGTCTCAGAATCTGCTAACTTTTGTCAGTATTCATTTGATGGTTCGAAGGCAAAACACGGGGAGCCTGGTAGCTCCGTGGTATGTCCTTCGGACTTTCCACGCAGCAGGCCCCGGGTTCGATTCCCGGTGGTGCCAGTTCCGGGAGGTAGCCGCCCGGATCAAATCCCTAGGCTCCGAGCGGAGGGGAATCCCCATGGAGGGTTTCAAACCCCAGGCCCCTCCCCCTCCCCGGCACCATAGTCTCCGGGAAATGGCGGAAAGCTGACCCCGATGAAAAAGGCAATACACACACAATTTAGTAGTAATTTTAGGATCAAAAGATGTACACGATTAAATTAGGTCTCACCTTTATGCCTCTTTGTTCACAAACAATCGAACATTTGGGCTGGCAATCATGGCCATGTGTGCGGTTTGTTTATTTGCTAAATACGGCCTTCATTTCGTTATAAGCTCAGTCATCAAAACTATCTTTATCCCAAATAAAGCTGCATCTACAATGCAATATAAATCATTGTATGTTGGGGATTTGTATGACGGTTACACAACTTCAAGAGAGCACACATCATCGACATGGCTATTTGAAGAAATATCAAGGCAATTATCGAAAGAGTCTCTCCGTGTGGTCTTGGGGTATGAAGCTGGGCTCAAAACTCAGTGGCAGTGGGTTTGAACTTCTGGGAGGATGGACGTTGTTTGGCCCGCGTGGCTATATTAAGCCAGCTGGCAACTGGCGAGTGAGGGCTGTCCTAGGCCCGGGCTGACCGTGGAGCCATCTATTGGCGGCGCGTTCAACTTTCGGACCACATTCATTATCGGTGGAACGGGCTGGCACGAAGCCAGAATTTTTATCCGGGGGAGGGGGACATCAGTGGTAGAATCAAATTGAGCTCCTCAGCAATATCTTGTCGACGGGGGTGAATTGGGTCTAAGCTGAGTCCCATTTTATCCAGAGTAATTTGGTTTCCTTAGGGAGGGGAATGGCCCCGTGGCCCCCTTGGCTACGTTCCTGGTACTGGGTGCGGGCGTAAGTGGATGAGTGGTGGGACCATAGTGCTATTTCGCAACAAACTCGGCTTAGCGGGGACCCGGACCTGGACCGCCTTTTAGTCACGCCTAAACCATTCGGAATATTTTTTGTATATAACAGAGAACAACGAAAGAGCGTTTAATGTTGGTGAAAAGCTAGATAAATGGTGTCCTTGTACCGTCATCAATGTCGATTCATTTGCAGAATTGCAACTATCGAAAGGGGACATAGTGACCGCTAAATCTGACAGTCGTGCATATCAAACCACTTTCAGGCAATGATATAGGCCAGGACGAGCGTGATAGGTGCGTCGCCAGATGGAGCCACACTATCACACCCCACATTTCATAACCCTGCCGTGTTTGCGAAGTGTCTGCGTTGACATGTATTAATGACGGAATGGACCTGATGACAGTGACTGATGGACCAGGTGACTGTGACAGGTGATGGAGTGACAGGTGACGGATGCACATCCTCGCGGAGCTGATGACAGGGTGACTGATGGACAGGTGACTTGATGGACAGGTGACTGCATGACATGTGAATTATGACATGTGACTGCATGGCAGGTGACTGATGACAGGTGACTGATGACATGAGAACGTTTGGGAATGACAGGTGACTGATGCACAGGGTGACTTGATGCGACAGGTGACTTGAGTGACCGGTGACTGATGACAGATGGACTTAATGGCTAGGCTGACTGTGATGACAGGGTGGACTGTGGATGGACAAGGTGGCATGTTGATGACAGGTTTGACTGATGACATGTGACTTTGATNNNNAGTGCCTCTACAGGTACGGTGATTTTAAATCCCTTATAACCATATTTTGCTGCACAATGAGGTATTTCCACGGCTGTGGCCTTACCTGCCTCTCCAAGGATTGGATCCACGTGCAAGGTGACAGCATCACATGCTGTGTCAATGTTAAGTCTGCCCACAAATAGTTGTGCTATACGAGGAGGTGCCGCAACACCCTTCAAGCTGTTTGACAACCCAGTGCCCTTCATTCCTTCATCT
This sequence comes from Semibalanus balanoides, assembly GCA_014673585.1. Lineage (NCBI taxonomy): Eukaryota > Metazoa > Arthropoda > Thecostraca > Balanomorpha > Balanidae > Semibalanus > Semibalanus balanoides. The sequence goes on from VOPJ01008025.1 coordinate 79,611, forward strand.
TTTCTCCCATTCCTGTGGTGTATTGCTGTTTTGTAAAGTTCTGCACTGTCCCTGTGCTGCTGCGGCTGGCCAGATTTCTGAGGCTGGTGAAGCGGCTGCGCTAGAACCTTTTGTGAACTCCCAGCAGTAGCACCATGCAGATCCTGATGCATCACACCAGGCTGGCGGGCAGGCTGCATTCACTGGCGGGTGCCCCGGTGTTGCCCAGGAGTGCCAGCCTTGAGCGGGCTGAAGGTGCTGTGTTTGACTCGACCTGTGCCACCTGTGGTCCAGGTTGGCGTAGCTTGGAGTTGATGCACCACCTTGGTACTGCAGCCAATGTCTGTACAGCCTCTTCAATTGGCCACATCACCGTTGCATGGCATGGAATGACCGAGAGTAGCAGGTTCATGTCCAACCTGCTCAGGGGAAACAGGTGGAAGTTCCCCAAATCCAGAGTGTAGAACTGGGGGGCAAGTCGAATCCCTTCTTTGTCGCAGACTTGGAGGGCCTTTAGGATGTCCTCCATGTCTGACCGCTCCTTGCTGTTGACCCCATTCTTACGTTTGATCAGACGCAGATCAGCTCTGCCAGGAAACGTGGAGGTTATCACGGGATCCCATAGGATCTCCTTCGCTGCATGGATCTTGTCCCCTCCATAGAAGTCTGTGCAAATCTTCACTAGGGCCTACCAAAATTGGCATAAGTCTGGACCTGTTGGCCAATGAAGCACAGCAGTTATTGTGGATTGAACAGCAAAGCCGGGTTACGGTGCGGCTGTGGCGGCCATCACGGCGCAAGCCACAGAACTTACACTGTTTTACAAATGCTTATTAACAGAAAAATACCGAATCAACTGATATAATGCTGCGGCCTTGCAAATAAAGTTGCCTTATAAACAAATCTTGCTAATTTATACTCATAGTAAGTTTTCAAATAGGGATTGATCATTAAAACGTTTTATATATATTGGATGGCTGTGATGAGCATTGTGTATTGAAAAAGATGGAAATATAGTCTTTGCTCATGTTATGATGATAAAAATATGACGAAGAAAATATTAAATCAACAACAAAAAAGACTATATTTCGCCTTGCAGCTTCTTCAGGGCTAAAGCAAATACCTATTTAATAATATTAAATAGTTTTAAGGTACTCCATGCACAGTGTTGTTTATAAATACGGAAATGTCTCAACTGCGCTGAATTTGGAGCTCAATCGCTTCCACTGACATAATGGATGTCGGTGATCGCTTCCATATCTATTTGAGGTTTTACACACCACTATCTAGTGGTGTGTAAAACCTCAAACCTATTTTATATTGTTATGATTTTTTTGCGCTGCTTTGATTAGCATAAGAGGACGATTAAAAATAATATTTAGTCCCTAAGACTTGTTTTAGGATGTTTTTGCGATATCATCCGGATCTTAAGAGGCAGTGTCTCGTTAACCCGGCATTGACTGGGGGTGACGTTTAACGCCCCTTGCCGTTTTTTCGTTATAACTCAAAAACAATTGACGATTCAACATGAAACTTCGCGTACCTCATCTTACATCAATTTAGCCACATAACTTTACAGTTGAGGCGCCCTTAAACCCAAATCATCATCATTACATCAATTTAACGTCTTCTGTGCGAAAATGAAGCAATTTCTTGGATACGTTTTTGAGATATAGCGAATTTGGTAAACTCACTACGCACGCTTTTTACTTATGAATCAACTAAACATTAACAGACCGTACAAAGGCAATATACCTTATAACCAAAATGAAGTCCAAAAACAGTTAAAGATTGAAAATAACAAGGGCAACAAAATGGCAATCTCGGATTCTTGAAATTTTTGGGTTTTGACTCCCAAAATTTATAAAAGGTTATTTTTGGAAAAATGACAAACATTTCTTTTAAGATATTAAAAAAACGAAAAAACGGAAGACATGTCAGAAAACTAGAGCAAACAACTACCATACCCAATTTCAAAATGAGTTCATCATTTTGAACTGAGTGATCGTATTTACAGTGCTGCTAACTCATGACGTCATATTATGAAATTGCGTTTTTTTTTTCCTTTATTGACCAGTTAAAGACAAACTAATGACAGCACTGTATTTCTGAGACAAAACTGGTTTTGAAACATGCCTTTTTGGTTTATATTTATCAATTTCAAAAACTTTCATCTTTGACCTTACTTTGATCTTAGTTTGACATTTACTTCATATACATGAAGTTTGGTGGTCAAGTGAGTATCAATATTGCTTTCCATGCGTAAAATGATCCATAACACATGTGTTGCGTGGCTTTCGTAGATATTTTGTGTATAGTGATCTTTTGTGATCTGACTTTGACCTTTTATTTTTGACAATGCCAAAGGGATGCATATCATCCGTTTAAGAGCACTTTGGGTGACCATGGTCGCAATCTAAAGCTTTGGATGGAAAGTATGGTCCATAAACGAAATTACCTTGATTTTGACCCTTGACCTTAATTAGAGATTTCTTAATTTTAGATTCGTCTCAATGAGCGCTTTCGAATGCCGCCTTGCGCGTCTCGCTGCGATCTTTGGTTCGGAAGATAACCAGGGTGACGTTTAACTAGGCGCGCAACCAGGATTTTCGTAAGGGGTGGCACGACCTCAAGGAGGCCCCATCGGGCCACGAGGGGGCCCCACCATTGCGGACACAATAAGGACACAATAAGGACACACTGGCGGATCCAGCCATCGATTTTAGGGGGGCAACTTTTTTTGGCCAAAAGGTATCCCCATTTGTTTTATCCCCGGAATTGGACCGGTCACCTTATTTTGGTATTTAAGCCTAAAAATATACTTTTTCGGAAAAGAAACGACAAAAACGCGATACTTCGTAGCATATATGCTACGGAAAACGCATATAAGTAATAATAATGTTTATCTCAAACCAACTCGCAGGGGTGTCGCCGATAATTTTAAAGTGGGGGTTGGCTGAAATGACAAAAAAGACATCTCTGCAGCATTTATATATGGATTTCTAATTTCTATGCTTTGGTAGGTACTTAAGTTATTTAATGCCGCGAAGCGGCGCGAAATTTGTACGGGCTTACCTGCTTAAACCCAGAAATATAGGCGGTGGGGCCAGTATGACATGTATGGCATGGGCCATACCAACTTTTAGGAGCTAGAGATAGCAAATTGCCATATCAACTTTGGAATCAGTGACAACAATTTTGAATCAGCTATACCAACTAGGAATATTTTGTAAGTAACTCTTAAATCAATTGCGTGGCGCGAAAATTTTAGTGTTGTGCCCTGGATATGCATTTTCATCAATGCGTTACATTGTGTATGGTGCGGACAAACAAAAATGCTATTTTTGCGCTTAATAGTGCGGTAAAAAATGTTTTAGCGAACTGTTTTGCCCAATGATATAGGAAAGAGGCAACATAGAACATAAATGCGCTGAGAAGCGGCATGATTTTTAACCTGCATAAAATATATTTTTATTTAAATTGCGCCGAGGAGTGACGTGCAAATTTTGAGATTTGTTTCCTGGACCAATAGCATTCTTACTATCATTTATGATAATGACCTGTTATTTGTTTCCATCAAAACTTGTATACATGGATCAGAGGCAAATATTTTTTATATATTATTACCGATCGCTTTTTCTTGTGAGGCTTGATTTTTTTTCTTCTTTTTTTTTTTTTTTTTTTTGGGGGTGGGGGGAACAAACAGACCACTTAATGCCTTGGAGGGCCATGACCCTAAATTACCCCCCCCCCCTGGATCCACCAGTGCTGCAACAGTGTAAATGATTTGAGAGCAGCAAGAGACAGTACGACTTTTACGCGCATAAATGGTCCCTTTGTATTTGGAGGAGCTTCGGGGAAGATGGCTCGGTCATGGCCTGGTCCCCACTATTAATAAACTCTTCAGTCCAGGAAGTTGGACACCACTGGAGCAGCTTCCGGGTGCCGATGTTTGCGTCTTTGCGTTCGCGTCGCCTTTTTCGGAGCTCGGCAGACAAGCTTACATGTCCACCTAAAAGTATGTGTATGAAGGGGACTAGGCTCGAGGGCACAGCAATGAAATGCCAAAAAGAAAGCCTCATAGCCAGGGACACCTTAACCCCGCTTCGAGCCGGACGCTTTCGGGAGAGGGGGCCCGGGGAGGGAGTGTTTAGAAGCCCTCCCCCTCGGTTTTTTACCTGGGATAGTCGGGAAAACGGCGGCGCGTAGCGGCCGCCAAATATATGTCACGATACCGCGTTCCGATTGCATCTCTCTCTCTCCAGCTCCTTTTCAAGAAAATCTCTGGAAAATGTCTTGTCAGTCTCAGGTTCACGACTCACCAGGCTAGCTCCAAGTGACGCTCCACCTCCACGAAAAAGTTGTCCGCTCTCACACCCAAAGCCACCAGTTCGTTTAGAGGATTGGTCCTCCTCCTAACCTAACAGGGTTCATGAAAGCATGGACTATTCTACAAAAGTAAATTGTATATCTCGAATTCGTATCCCAGATGAACCTAACGCTCAGGTCAATTCACTGAACCTCCCCCATTATAATGTGACATGGAAAATTAAACAGATCGCTCCGTCATCTGAAGCATTGCAGTTGGATCAAGGCTGATTTTTTCAGAATCATGTTTTTTTAGCTCATTCTGAATGACCTAGGTGCGATTGCTTCTAAAAGACCTATTCAAGGTCATCTGAGGTCATCTGAGGTCATCAGCAATGATTTGCTAATAACTTCTGATATAATGAAGATTAGAAGACGAGCGGATTACACCACTGTTTATGTATACGTCTGTCGCGTCGCGCCTCATATGCAACATTGATCCTATCTGGTCACAAAGACTTGAACCTGAGGTCAAATTTTGAAGTTGACCGTTACGAGGTCAATCACTGTATAGTTTCAAAGCGCTTGCGAGAGGACACGGTAGTGTTGAATGAGTTATGTGTCATTTTTAGATAAAAAGCTATTCAGGGAAAACAATATATTTACCAAAACTGCATGGTGTTTGACATTTGATACCTCTGGATTACCCAAACTATTGACCTGAGATGAAATGTTGCATGGACTACATGCGATTGCAAATTTAAAATAGGCTATCTAATGCTTCTTTACAATGATTACTCCTAGCTATCATAGTTCTCGAGATATTTGGGGATATCTGGAGATAGTCCTAAATCTGGAAAATTTGAAATTTTGACCTTGATGACCTCTGCGTGACTCTACATTATTGACTGATTAAAATTTCAACGAAATTAGTTTCGAAATCCCTTTATGACCGACTTTCATCGAACGGTATTTATTGGTTTTATGTCTTAGGTCCCATAGGAGCGAGTTAGAAAGGGGTGTCTTAACCACCCCCCCCCCCCCCCGGCCGAGGAAGGTTGGCGCGAGCACCGGCCGCCGGTTTAATAGGATTTATTTTACCCATTTTCCAAAATTTGTGTTAGAAGCTAAAACAAAATATAATGTCATGCGGCCGGATGCCGGCCGCGAATTTTTTTTGCAGTTTTTTACTGTAAATAGTTGGACCTTCTGACGTACTGCAAAGGCAATTTGCTACGATAAATTGTTGCCGTTTTGGGGGCCAAAAGACATGGTGACCCCCCCCCCCTTTCGAGGCTAATTGGGGGGAATGACCTGGTTGGCCTCCCCCTGGATCTGCCAGTGACCCCTGCACATATCAGGGGTGGATCCAAGGGGCATACCCCCCAGTTTCCGAAGCCTTAATTTTCTCCCCCAATAAAAAATACAAGCACAAAAAGCTCGGACGTATAACAGCCCCCCCCCCTCGCAGTTGCTATGGTACACACTAAGGTCTGATTTTATTCTCTGCTAGCGTATGTTTGACGGCGAATTAAGAAACGACCGTGTATGTTTTCAAACCGCATTGCTGATAGCTTCAAATTCATAAATTGACCCATTGCCTGACCCTGTGTATTTGCTGCTTTTAAGTAAAAATCCGTTTTTAAAACAACGGGTTTTTGCTTAAAAACAGACCATGGACAAGGTAAACCAATGAGTAAATATATCAATTTGAAGCTCTCAGTAATGCGGTTTAACCTTCGCCCCACTGGGGGGGGGGGGTGTGTGAAGTTATAAACACCCCTCCCCCCCTCCTGTTGTCAAGCATAACTGAAAAAACGCGGCGCGTAGCGCCAGCCAAATTTGGGCATTAATTAATAAAAATTGATCCTTTCCGCACATTTTGCGAAAAATGAAAAGTTTCGTATCGGGTTAGGTCAGGGTCACCAGATCAGGTCAAGTGACGACCCCCACCTTACCAAAAAGTTGGCAGTCATTGCCATGACCACAGTTTCTATGGGATCGATATCAAACTTTTAGGATGACATCAAGTCACCAGTATCTACAGAAATGATGTTTCTTCGATTTTTTTTTATATCGGTGACCTGAGGGTCGGGTAAATTTTGTGACCTCCCAATTATAAGTCAATGGACAAATATTAAAATGCTTTCTTTTGTGACGATAGTCAGTCCATTATCCTTCTGGACAATGTAATAATAGGATTATTATGTATGATCCAAGGCAGGTTTTGCGTGCGGGGACCTTACGGGGTCACTGAGGTCATCCTAGGTCCACCAACACCTTTTCGTCAATAACTTTTAAATATAGGAAGATAGAAAGCTGTAAACTTTCACCCAGTGTGTTGTCTCGTCAAGACACATCTCTTATATGCAACAATGACCTACTTGGGTGCACCACATTGACCTTACCTGAGGTAATTTTTTTAAGTTGACCTAACATGATCAAATTTGACATATTTCAAAGCGCCTTGAGAAGACAAACACGATGGCGTAAACAGTATTGCGTTATCTTTATTAGGTAAGAAGTTATTTTCGAAAGTATGTTTTGCCAACAAATCAGCATTTTGACTTGAATGACCTCTAGAGCCTAAACTATTGACCTGAGTTCAATTTTGAGAACCTTCATGCGATTGCAAATTTCAATGGCTAGCAATTGCATTTGAACGTTTGTTTCTAGATAACATAGTTTCCGAGATATTTGGGGGTTTCTGGAGCGATGTCCTGAAACTGGAAAATTTGACCTTCGATGGCCTCTGGTGACCTGAGTTTTGACGTGAGCAAAAAAATGTCTGAAATAGTTTCGAAATTATTTTTGATAACGGTTCGAACAGTGTTTCTTTGTTTTGGTCTACGTGCTATATGAGCCGAGTTAGAGGGTGTTAGAGGGTGTTCACCCCCCCCCCCAGTCACGGCGGAGGGAAATGCAAGTTAGGCCCAGTGGGGGCGCGGGTTAATGCCGATGGTCGGTGTATTTAATCGCTCCGAAAAACATACGCTAGAGGAGAAAACAAGCCGGACCTTAGTGTGTACCACAGCAACTGGGGGCCCTGCACCTACAGTTACAAACGGGCGGACGACACGCTCCCCCCCCCCCTACGGTCAACTATTTTATCGCTGGTGGCTAACGGCCTGTAAATTTTACCCCCACGCTCCACAACTTTTGTAATATACGCATAAGAAGGTCATAAGGATAATCTAGGGTCACCAGTTTTGAAACGGCTGATAAAATTGCGTTCCCAACCCAAATATAATGGTGTCTTAAAAGAAAATAGGTCCAGCCGTTCCTGAGCAACCGGACGGAGGCCCACCGGGCCGCCTCATAGGGGCCTAGGAGGCCGCATTTCGTAAGGGGGTACGGGCCTTTGTGCCCCCTTGTGTGTGCCTCTGGGCCCTGCAGATTGAAATATATCATGTAAAACTTTGACTTTCATTGTATTGTTTCCATTTGTAAATACAGCAAAACAGGGGCCACCTCACAGGGGCCCCCACCAGGCCGCCTCTGAGCAGGAACGTAGCCAGGGAGTTGCCACCCCTCCCCTGGAGGCCAGGGAGCGCTTTTCGGTGAGAGCAGCGCGCCAAAAAGGGACGACGAGATTGCAAGGCGCGGTATCATGAAATTGAACACTATCAAAAGTCTGGAGACCACGCTAAGCATGGTCTTTGGAGAGGTTAGAGCACTTCAGAGGTCCTTTAGGGCCACCGCCCAACAGGACCCCTCTCTGAAAGACCAGAAGGCCCCATGGACGTTCAAAAGACCCCTGTTGAGGTCAGAGGGGCCTCTGGCTATACAAAGGGTCCCCTGGGCGATCCAGAAGGGTCGATGAACAGCCACGAATAGGGCCTGAAACCAGCACAGAGGGACCCCTGGCAGGTCAGAGGGGCTCCTGGAAAGATCGCGAGGGGGCCCGCTGAAGCAGGTTGAATGGGCCCCTGGAAATGTCGGATAGGGTGACAAAGCAGCCAGGAAGCAGTTAGTTAAACAGGGCTTAAGGGCCCCGTGGACAACCTGTGTGGTTCCTTGATAAATTTAAAGAAAGCCCTATGTACCTCATATAGGTCAGAGGGGCCCATTGACCAGTCTAGAAGCGTCCCTGGGCGGTGTCTCAGAATGGCCCTGAACATGCCTTAATTGTTCCTTGGTCAGAACGAAGGGCCAGTGCCAATGGGGCCCTTTCAACGCTCGGGAAGGGGCCCTTTAAACGCTCGGGAAGGGGGTTCTTTTGAGGCACCGCCGCGCCAGGCAAAATCCTGTCTATGCGTGCCTGCCTCAGAGGGGCCCCACGAGGCCGCCTCAGAGGGGCCCCATGAGGCCGCCTAAGAGGGGCCCACGAGTCCGCTTCAGAGGGCCCCCACGGGGCCGCCTCAGAAGGGCCCCCACGGGGCCGCCTCAGAGGGACACTACGGGGCCGCCTCAGAGGGGGCCCCACGGGGCTGCCTCAGAGGGGTCCCGCATTTCATAAGGGGGCACGACACGGGCCCGTGTGCCCCCCCCCCCTGGTTGCGCCTTTGCTGGTAGGTGAGGTGAGTGCCTGATTGGTAGAGGGTGGGTGTTATGTTCCTCCTGTGATCGGCTATGGTTACTGGTAGGTGAGGTGGATGTGTCTGATTGAGAGGTGGTGTTTATGTACCTCTGTGATCGCTATGGTTACTGGTACGTGAGGTGGATGGTCTGATTGGTAGAGGGTGTGTGTTATATGTTCTCCTGTTGATTTGGCTATGGTTACTGGTGGTGAGGTGGATGTGTCTGATTGGTAGAGGGTGGTGTTTATGTCCTCCTGTGATCCGGCTATGGTTACTGTAGGGAGTGGATGTGGTCTGATTGGTAGAGGGTGGTTGTTATGTCGTTCCTGTGATCGGCTATGGTTACTGGTAGAGTGAGGTGGATGTGTCTGATTGCGTAAGAGGGTGGTGTTATGTCCTCCTGTTGATCGCTATGGTACTGGTAGGTGAGGTGGATGTGTTGTATTTAGAGGGTGGTGTTATGTCCTCCTGTGATCGGCTATGGTTACTGGTAGGTGAGGTGGATGTGTCTCTACGCCCATGACGCATATCTGGCCACTTGCAGGCTGGCCGAGGTCGGCAAACTGGAGGCGCCGAGGCCACTGGGTAAATACGACACGGGCCAGCTGTTCTTGCACCGGGTGTTCGGCTACCGTGGCGTCATCCTGTTCCCGTGGCAGGCGCGCGTCTATGACCGGGACACCAGCAACAAGACGCAGACGGCTGTATCCGCCGCTGACAATCCGCCGCTCATCAGGTACATGACAGTCATTGGACTCCCAGAGTACCGCACTGCCAGCGTGCTGCTCCACTGAACCTACATAAAGCTGTGGCTTGCCTCTGTCAAATGGAGTGTCGTTTTGGTTGTGAGGGAATGTTGTGCTTGCCAATCTAACTTACTTTTTAAAGAAAGTCTGTCCTTCTGTCTGTCCGTTCGTCATCCAACCTTTTCTTTATACGTATTATAAGTACGAAAAGTTATGTAGTTTCGACACATCAGTATTGAAAAGTATCCAAGAAGTCATTTTGTAGATCGCATGACAACATGTATATTACACAATCCCTCGACGGGTGAGTACCTCGGTAATATGACGAATAAATAACGTAAAAATGCAGTCTGTATGCATAGATTGTTAAGCGGAGCGTATGGGTTAGCACAAGTTGTCACTATACTTCGGTAAGTGATTGGCGGCACAATGAATTTGAACCGCCTTTGGATGAATTTTGCTTGGACTTACTTTCGTGATGTCATTCGTAAATCTAGGTTTGAAGTACCTGAACGCTATCTATCACGGAAGATACCTGTGATTACCTGTGATTTCAATCACGGCAACTTTGTGATTTTACTGGATCTGAGAAGAAACTGGCGACGTAGCCATTAAAGGGAATGTTTCACTTCTCTGAAAGTTGTCCAATGTACGCCGCTTGTGGAGCAAAATATGAAGTAATTTGCTGCCGAACACAGATTCTGACATTTGTTTCTCACAAAACAGTGCTTCAATTTCATGAAAAACAAGTTTTTAGTATTTGGGCTGATGACGTTTCATAGGAAGGAATTTTGCGAAATAAGAAGACCTTCCACGCTGCAATATGTATGACTAGTGTATGGCTAATGTATAGCCAAATGTAAAACAGTCTACTTTCATCAACATTTGATAAAAAGGGATGACGACATCGGCTTTAAGAGGCTGCCCTAATACACTAGCGGCCTTACTTTTGTGCAGATGTCAAAACCAAACTCAAATTTACTTTCGATTTGACCTCTGTGGGCCTGTTTTAACTTCTACACTACTTAATTTCAATGCAAATCCAGCAAAATGGCCATCTCAACTCAAATATAATGTTAAAGTGAAACATTCCCTTTAAGATTGGGCCGGCATTCTAGTGAGCGGTTCTTAACCCATTAAAGGGACACTGCCACCTTCCAAAAAGTTCTCAAATGTACGCCATTTGTGGTGCAAAATATGAAGTCATTCCTGCTGAACACGATTATGACGATTCGTTTTCTCACAATAAAGTTGCTCAATTTCATAAAAAACACGTTTTAATATGTTGGTCTTGAACCTGACGTCATATGAAGGAATTTTTGGGAATAAAAAAACTTCGCGCTGACAGTAAATATTGACTAGTGTATGGAATGTATTCCAAACGTAAAATAGTCGAACTTAATCAACATTTAGTAATAGAAGAGACGAACGCATCGCATCAGTGTCCCAATCAAAAGATACATTGGGGACGGATGTTAACAGATGTCAAAAATCAACTCGAAATTTCTCTGTGATTCCGACCTCAGTGGTTGTTTTTAACTACTGCCATACATAATTGTATGCCAAAATGGCTATCTCAACTCAAATATAATGTTAAGGTGGCAGTGTCCCTTTAACGCCCACACTAATTTATATCTAACATCTAAGATATTCTTAAAGTTTGGTGTCTTTATCTCTTTTGGATCTTGAAATATGATGGGGACAAATCGACCCGCTGGGCGTTCGGGACACCGCGCCGGCCGCGCGCCGCGCCACCCGCCGCGGTTAGTATATATCTGCCCGCGGTGGCAGGTTACGTTGGCTCATCATCGATGCTCTCACTGACGTGAGCTAAATGGTAGCGGGCACATTGGTGACCATGGTAACGCAGGTGAGGTCGTCGTCGATGTCGTCCTCGTCGCTAAAGTCGTTTTGTGGTGGGTTGTTTGCCATATCCACACACGTTCCCATCCGCACGGCCAGCCGCGCAAACGCACGTTTAGCGCCCAGAGGGTCATTTTTGTCCCCTCTTAGTTTGGTGTCACGTAGAGGGAAGCCGCTTCGGTCAAATCCAAATGTTTTGGGGTGTGCATACTCCTGGGTGATTCGATGAGCATAAGCTACATCTTACCCAGTTCTCAACACGTGCAGCTGCCAGTAGCTACATAAGCTACATCTTACCCAGTTATAACACGTGCAGCTGCCAGTAGCTACATAAGCTAATCCTTTAACCCAGTTCTCAACCACGTGCAGCTGCCAGTAGCTACATAAGCTACATCTTACCAGTATCAAACACGTGCAGCTTCCAGTAAGTACATAAGTACATCTTACCCAGTTCTCAACACGTGCAGCGCCAGTAGCTACATAAGCTACTCTTACCCAGTTCTCACACGTGCAGCTGCCAGTAGCTACATAAGCTACATCTTACCCAGTTCTCAACACGTGCAGCTGCCAGTAGCTACATGTATCTCGATCATATCATATTGTAGTACAAAACACCGCTAATGTAACTTCTGCCAATTTGGTCTCCTGATATTCCGAGAAGTTATCCCCTGACTTTGGGAGGCTCATAAGACCCTGTGCGGCACAACAATACCTTTTAGACTAGCGGAAAAACGGCGACGCGTAGCGCCGCCAGATTTTGCATAGCTGTTTGGGCATCAATTACCCACTCTTTCTAAATTTTGTGACTTCCTATCTTTCAAGGTCACGTTGTCAGGTCACATTAAATGACCTGACCTCAAGTCACGTTTTTGTAAGTTTGACATCTTGCCGAAGCCACAGTGGTGAACCAAACAGTTTAAAACTTCGGGTTCGGTCGGTCAAATCCAATGTGCCCCAGGTCATATGGTTTGTGTACAATAACGCATTTTCTATGTGAGGTTGAGTGCTGTGGTTTTCACCATTCTGTTTCTCTTGTCGACCTCCATCGATTGACATAAAATTTGACTTGACCTTGACATGACCTCAGGTCAGGTCATTTTTTTAGGGTTTAAAACTCAGTGTGTAATAAGGCCTCGGGTATCTACAGTTCGTATATCTCGGATTTTTTATATCGGTGAGTGGTGACCTGAGGTCATGTCAATTTTGTGACTCCCATTATAAGTCTATGGGAGAAAATTGAAATGCGCACCAATCGAACAGAACCTGGCTAAATGTGGTCAGTTTTAATCCTAATCACTATTTTGAAGCTAAGCAGAAGAATGCATGTTATATTTTATTCCGTGACCTCTTTTAGGTCAAATCCAATGTGCCCCAGGTCACATGGTTTTTGTACAATAACTCATATTATACGTGAGGTAGAGTGCTGTGGTTTTCACCATTCTGTTTCTCTTGTCGACCTCCATCGATTGGCATTAAATTTGACTTGACCTTGACACAACCTCAGGTCAGGTCAGGTATTTTTTTTTTTAGTTTGACGCTTTAGCTAGATCATACGATATATGATTTGATGCGCCGTGATGTGAGAAACACAATGGTGGCAAAATCGCTGCCCTACCTTTGATACTTTAAAAAGTTATTAGCAAAAAACTTTTCCAGTTAAATTAAGCATTTTGACCTTCGCTGACCTCTGGAGCCTTTACTATTGACCCTATCTCAAATATGAGGACATGTTAGCGAAAGAGTGTTTTAATGGAATTGCAGTGCTTTTTTGGATCGCTCCTAGCTATGTTAGTTACTGAGCTAGCCCGGGTTATGTGAAGCAATGCTCAATTTACTCGAAATATGGGACATTTTGATCTGTTTTGACCTCTGGTGACCTCAATATTGACCTGATCAAACAATAGTTTAAGTATTTTCTGTAGTACTCGTTACGGCCTACCTCACGCCGTTTTCCGCTTCTCGCTACGTTGCGTAGTTTTCGAGATCTCTGGGGTGCGGTTATCCGCCCCCGAAGTTGGTTCGAAGTTGGCTCAGACCCCCGTCGGTGCGCGGGTTAAATTACTTGCGCGGTGAAACTGAAGCGTTTCGCCAGTGAGTTTCAAACGTCGCAAAGGGAAATAGGGTTGCACTTCGACACTACCTGAGCGTAAACCCGTTAACGCAGAATTTTAAACTGTATTATTTTGCATATAAACACTTTGTGTGCACAGTTTCAGGCTCGTCATCCAAGTTGTTGCAAATATTTGAGCCTCTGAAAAACATAGCTACGGTGGGGTGGGATCGCTCATAAGTCATATGAATGTAGATTTCTCGCCTAATTCAGGGAAACCTTGCGCGGGTGTCTCGCACACGCTCGGTAAAAACGCTGGTGTCAATGTTTCAGTGAAGAGCTGGACTCGCCGATGTCGAACCCGGTTGGCAAGGAGGTGAAAGGCAAGACGCACACGTACTACCAGGCACTAATCGACTCTCGAGACTGTCCGTTTGTGGTGAGTGGAATGTTAAACCCCTGTTGGCTCTGAATAATTGTTGGCTGCTGTTGACCTGTGTCAACCTTTATTTATCACCTGTTTTAGGCATGACTTCTGCTAAGTTCTATCTTCGCTGATTTGTTAATCTTCACTGTCTCGTGTTGACTCCTGTTCGTACCATGTGACATGCGTCGTCCCCTGGTCACCCCTGCTGTCCTCTGTTGACCCCTGCTGCTGTCCTCTGTTGACCCCTGGTGTCCTCTGTTGACCCCTGGTGTCCTCTGTTGACCCCTGGTGTCCTCTGTTGACCCCTGCTGTCCTCTGTTGACCCCTGCTGTCCTCTGTTGACCCCTGCTGTCCTCTGTTGGTTGACCCCTGCTGTCCTCTGCTGCCTCCCCCCCCCCCACTCGCACCCCGCTGCCCTGACTCACGCGGACGCCTGCTGTCTTAACTGACCTCTGCTGCCCCAGTTCATCCCGACTGCCACGGCTGACCCGTGTTTGCCGTGCTGACCCGTGTTTGCCGTGCTGACCCGTGTTTGCCGTGCTGACCCGTGTTTGCCGTGCTGACCCGTGTTTGCTGTGCTGACCCGTGTTTGCCGTGCTGACAGCGGGCGCAGACAGAGTCTGTGACGTTCCTTGGCAGCCACGAGAATAGTCGATCTCTGTACGCCATACCCGGCCTGGACTACGTGGCGCACGACGACGTTATGCCCTACTCCACCACCGAGCGGACGCCACTCTTCCACGAGCTGTTCGACAAGTTCCTCGAGTACGAGCCAGACAAGGGTGGGTGCCGCCGGCCAGACGGCATGTCGGTGTTGGTGCTGGTGTCTGTTGGTGGTGCTGGGGAGGCAGTGGTGTCTGTTGGTGATGCTGGGGAGACAGTGGTGTCTACTGGTGGTGCTGAGGAGGCAGTGGTGTCTGCTGGTGGTGCTGGGGAGGCAGTGGTGTCTACTGGTGGTGCTGGGGAGGCAGTGGGTGTCTGCTGGTGGTGCTGGGGAGGCAGTGGTGTCTGCTGGTGGTGCTGGGGAGGCAGTGGTGTCTGGTGGTGGTGCTTGGGAGGCAGTGGTGCCTGCTGGTGGTGCTGGGGAGGCAGTGGTGTCTGGTGGTGGTGCTTGGGAGGCAGTGGTGTCTGCTGGTGGTGCTGGGGAGAAAGTGGTGTCTGTTGGTGGTGCTTGGAAGGCAGTGGTATCTGTTGGTGGTGCTTGGAAGGCAGTGGTGTCTGCTGGTGGTGCTGGGGAGGCAGTGGTGTCTGCTGGTGGTGCTGGGGAGGCAGTGGTGTCTGCTGGTTTGGTGATGGGAAGGCAGTGGTGTTACTGGTGATCGCTGGGGCAGGCAGTGGTTGTCTGCTGGTTAGGTGCTGGGGGAGGCCAGTGGCTGTCTGCTGGTGGTGCTGGGGAGGAAGTGGTGTTGCTGGTGATAGCTGGGCGAAACAGTGGTGTCTACTGGTGTGCTTGGGGAGGCAGTGGTTGTCTGTTGGTGGTGCTTGGAAGCCAGTGGTACTGTTGGTGTCTTGGAGGCCAGTGGTGTTGCTGGTGGTGCTGGGAGGCAGTGTGTCTGCTGGTGGTGCTGGGAGGCCATGGGTGCCTGCTGGTGGTGCTTGGGGAGGCAGTGGTATCTGTTGGTGGTGCTTGGAAGGCAGTGGTGTCTGCTGGTGGTGCCTGGGGAGACAGTGGTGTCTGTTGTGGTGCTTGGAAGCAGTGGTAATCTGTTTGGGGGCTTGGAAGGAAGTGGTGTTGCTGGTTAGGTGCTGGAGGAGTGGTGTCCTTGCTGGTGGTGCTGGGAGGCAGTGGTGTCTGCTGGTGGTGTGGGCAGGCAGGTGGGTGTCTTGCTGGGGGTGCTCTCTGGGAGGCGTGGTGCTACTGGTGATGCTGGGGCTGGGGAGGCAGTGCATGATCGCTTTGCTCTGACCCATTAGCCCGCGCGTCACTGGGGTATATTATGTAACGCGACTTACTGGGTGGGTGGGGGGGGGGGGCTATTTATAGCCCCCCACCCTGATCTCCGAAAATACTGGACCGATCTCAAAAATTATAATGGCATTCGATTGCCCTATCAAATTTGTCGAGGGAAACCTAATATTGTTATCACCTGGGTCACCGATGACGTCACAGGTCACGTCAAATACAAAATGTTTGACCGTGCCATCAAAGTCTGGTGGTCGGCATTGACGCGCAAAAATGCGATATTAAATGCATAATAAGTTGGTAAATCGGTATGATTCGTGCATCTGACACTTCTAATTACCATTCTAAGCTAATTTTGGCTATGGGTCAGGTCAAGGTCATCCGAGGTCACGAGGTCAAACTGAAGATTACGGTCATTAGGAGTTGTAACACATGATTATGGGTTCTTGTATCGATTAGAACGCGAAAAAATGACCATAGAACATGATTTTTCCATACAAATTGTAAAAAAGGTAATGCACTTTTTGCTTATTTTTATACAGTGAAGGTGGTCTAATTTTGTCTTTGAAAGGCTGTCACTCAGTCATTTTTAAAGATATTGACTTCAAACCTGCTACACATTCATTGGGATCAACTCAACTACATATATTCCGTTTTTTGCAAATTCGAACTTAAAGAAGTTAATGTTTTTGGATTTCTCAAAATTTTGAATTTCAAAATTTTCACAAATCCGAGATAACAGTCTGATAGCCCAACTTATTACCTGTCGTTTGGTGTATGGTAATTGAGTTTATCTTTTAAACTGTACTTTTGGCAGCGTTTCCCGCAAACCCTCATTTTTCAACAAA
>VOPJ01008026.1:0-53928 GCA_014673585.1 Semibalanus balanoides
GAGACCGGGGGACAGGGGGTCAGCTGTCTGGAGACCGGGGGACGGGGGTCAGCTCATTACAATTAATCGCTCATTACATTTTGATGGTCAAAATATTTGATTACGATGCTCTAGAGGTTACCAAAAAAGTTTCAAAATTGCAAAAAAAAATAATAATAAAAAATCCCAAAACTAACAGAACCGACTTGTAAAGTATCTAATTACAGTTCCAAATTCCAATGCTATACAGCAAGTATATATTGAGTCATATATTCCCGACGATACAGGCTGTCAAAAATTGAGATGACCTCAGGTCAAGGCAAAGGTAAAGAAATCCTAGAAAGAGGTCGTACTGCATATAATTCAACGTGTCTCGACGAGGACCATGGCGTTTACCACACATCTCTAGTCTCTATCTTGATTCATTCAAAAGTAATTGGTCAATTACGTATTACTTATGCAAATAGCATATCAAATTACAAAAGTTGACGAATTTATAGATAAAACCACATAAATTTGATTTCTTTAGTTGAAATATAAATAATTGCTCACACTATTTTGATTGTAAAAAGTTACAATTTTGTTTTAGGTAGGTACTAGGGATGATCAAAAGTGAGAATTTAAAACAATGACTAAATTTATATATTTTTTAACATCGCAAATAAAACAGAGCCGTCCTGTAGAGTAGTGCATTATCATTCCAACGATATATGGCAAATTGATATATGACGTAATAAATTCCCGGCGATAATGGCGGACAAAGATTGGCCTGCACCGTGACCTTGCAAAAATGCCTGAGGCATTATCTCCTGAACCACAGTTTGGCTCGCCGTAAAACATGCTCAGCTCGTTTCAGCTCCCCAGATTACCCCAAATCTGTGACATGAGTGTCACCCTTTAGTCGATTCTCGGTGGAATGCCCCTGGAAGAATGGAACCACTCATACTCATTAAATGGTTTATTTAGCCTCTAGGTCATAACCAAGGTCTCATTCCGGAATCAAATTATAACGATTTGGCATGACCCACCAACTGCTTTTCCATCCGGCGCGGAGACATCGCGAAGGCAGTTTTTGTCGTTGATAAAAGCTGAACCTACTTTATGTTTGATTTTCCTGCTTCATCACCATCTCAGAGTAACCAGGCTCACTTTCGCCTTACCTTCGTGGAAGTTGTACATATGGTGGATGTCCAGATTCCAGCCGCCGATGTCCGAGATGTCCATCCTGAAGCCGGGGATGGGCAGGACGCGAGTGTCCCACACGATAGCGACGCAGTCCGAGTACTCGAAGCCGATAGACACATGGGCCTGGGCCATACCGTATACCTGCGCGTGAGAACAGCGCTGGGTTATCTCTCGAGTGGACGATGTGTTCGTTCTTCGATGGTTTGCTTTACTTAGTCGCAGCTGTGTAATGACGCGAGAACAGACGACCCCTTTTAAATCCGTTGCAGTGATTTACTTGGCAATTTTATAAGCGGTCCCCGAGTCATGGTGGCAAAATAGCATAAAAGAATAGAAAAAAATCATCAAAAAGTATCCAGAAGCCAAATGGCTATGACTAGCAACAAATGCACTACGCCAACGCCAGTACCTTCGTGCCGGAAGGTATTAGGTCTGCACAATAATACAATTACCGCGACCTAAATAGCCGGACCTTCCTCGCCGACACACCATCAATCTTTAATCACAGAGTGATGTCTTCGCGTCACAACTACATGGAAAGAGCTAAGACGCGACTGACGTCGGCCCAACACGCCAACCGACAGCGTCACGAACATGGCAATATGCCACGAGCCAGGTTAATTTACCTGCGGTATTTTCATAAGGGATGGTGGGTGCACACATGACCCTAAATTCACGCCACGTGAAGTGTGGACGGGACGTTTACTGGGCTCCCGTGGGCGATTACGTCCGAATGCTTTCAATGCAACATTCTTTACTAGTTGATTTTTATAGTCCACCGGTCCGTAGCATCATCGATTCTAGTTTTATGACTCGAGCCATCGCGCCGGTTAGTTTAATCCATATTCAACTTGGCAAGGGTTGACAAAATGGTCCTGGCAGTGCGACATGTTTTCCTCGTAGGGAATACAT
The DNA here is from genome assembly GCA_014673585.1 of Semibalanus balanoides. Lineage (NCBI taxonomy): Eukaryota > Metazoa > Arthropoda > Thecostraca > Balanomorpha > Balanidae > Semibalanus > Semibalanus balanoides. The sequence continues at coordinate 2,077 of VOPJ01008026.1, forward strand.
ACATACGACACACGACCACTAGCGGATCCGGGGGAGGGGGGGGGCATTTAGGGCTATGTCCCCCAAACCTGAAATCGGCGCAGAATCGACACATTTGCTGGTACAGGAGACAATCTAAGCAACTTTAAATAAAGAGGGTTTGTTTTAAATCAGCTATCAATGCATAAGCAAACGAAACCCGATGAGTTTTCAGAATTATGTGATACTTTTTGCATTTGGCCCAAAAAGCACCCATGCCCTACAAAAAAATTGTTGTGGATCCGCCAGTGCACACGACAGACTCACAAGGGCAACGCCACCTTTCGTAGGTTGGGGCATTTTTAAGTCGATTCTTTCCTTCACCTTGTAACGCCCATAGGCGTAACGTTAATATCCCAAAATGTTGGGGGACGCGTCCCCCATCCCCCTGCTTCTGACGACCATGCAGACCCAACGAAATTGCTTACAGCCGCAGTGTTATTGCAGCGTCGCAGTATCGCCAAACGGAGCCATCACAACTGTCTCCTGGCAGAGTCCGTTCCGGCGCGGTCGTCACGGCGACCGATGCCGTATCTGTGCCACAGTTAATCACCCGTGTCACGCAGACCGTCTCGCCAGCTGGTCAGACCATTAATATCGGCATTATGTCATTCTCGTAGATTGCGTGCATGAATAAGGAATGTTTTCATCGGTGCCGTAGTCAGACAATGCAGAGTCGCTGGGAAAAGTGGCACACTAGACGGACAAAGTATGCCGTTATTGCACGGATCCTCTTCTTTGTCGGGATTGTCAATGCATCTTTAGACGGAAGGCTCGTTGACGTTCTTCAAGCAACATTATGTATCATAGACATAACCACTCAAATGTATTTTGCTTTTTAGTAGGTAGGTATAGGTATAGTGCCGCTGTGACAAGACCAAGACCAGCAATATGTTGTAATTTAATGCCAAGTACCAGACTTGTATACGATTCAACTCTGATTGAGTCGCGACTCATGAATCAAGCAGTTTCTGGACTCAATGATTGAGTCGCTCTAATTTTTAAGGACTTGGCTTGAGTCGCGATTGAATCGATGAAGCTCATTGTAGAAGCCATGATTGAGTCCGACGACAAATTATTTAGAGAGCTTGACTGAGTCGGGTTCGCGACTCAATCAACCACGCCAATTTTAAGTTCAAAGGAGCCTTCAAAACTTCCAATTTTAACCAAGTTGGTAATTATCCATCAACAATTTCAAAACATATGAATACCGATGGCAAGATCAATATTAATCACTTCTCAGCTAAATGCAAATGTTATTCCATAGTTTAAGTTGGGATGAGTCGTTAATATGACTTTAAAATGATTGAGTCGGGACTCATCATGGCTCAAAAGTACTTTGAATCGATTGAGTCGAAAGCGCCGTTCAAAGTTCTTTGATTGAATCGAATGCATAACCTTGAATGTCTGATTGAGTCGTGATTGAATCAACTAACGTAGATTGTGAGTCGTGATTGAATCGTTCGAAAAATAATGAATCGTATACAAGTCTGCCAAGTACAGAGGTGTAGATATCCATATGAATTTGAATATACCTTTGATACTTAACCGTTGACCATACTTTTGATCGTGCCTTTTAACCATGCTCTCAGAATGCACCATGACCAGCGTCCAGCTATCAGTGATCAGTGGCACTGCGGGCAGCCCAGTATCTATCTATCTTATCGTCGCTGGTACACTGCACCCTTCTCAGCGGTCCCAGGCGCCGCCACGCCACATCCCGCGGCTCACTGCGGCAGACATTCAGAGTTCAGACACACTCGTCCTCCCCCAGAGCCAGCACGGCCGCCCGCACCACTCGACACTCGTCCTCCCCAGAACCCACAGATCCAGTTCACATCCGCCCGCACTCGACAATCGGGCAGGCAGAAATTCAATTTTCCGTCCGGCCGGTTTTACATCAGATTAATCATACACTGGGGAGCGTGAGCCGGAGAGACCACGTGGTGCGGTCGCGAGGCGGCAGGCGGCCTCAGAAGTGGAGCGGCATCGTAAGAGGAGCAGGTGACGAGCGCACGAGTGACACTCCCCGCCTCTCCGTCACGCCCCCCGTCAACACCACGTCACGGCCACGTCACGGCATGACAAGGCACGGCACGACACGTACCGCCACGGTAACTGGTAGCCGATGCGTGTTCTGCTGTCATGCTGGAGACGCACCGTGACAGCCAGCACGGCTGTGGAGCGAGATGAACCGCCGTTGACTGGCGTTCGGCCGCCACCACAGCTGCTGCCGAGGGCTTCAGAGAGACGTGGATAATGATTGAGACGTGGTGAAAAGCCGACAAACAGGCCGGCAGACACGGGAAGGCGGCGGTCCGGCACAGGGTGAGAGTTCGCTGGAGGGGGTGAGAGCGAAGACGTGTTGCTGGTGTAGTGTTGGGGTTGTTAGGGTGGAGGTGAGGGGATGTTACCGGTGTGGTGTCGGGGATTGATGGGGAGGAGGTGAGGGGATGTTACCGGTGTNGGTAGTTAATACGGGTTGAGTCGAGGCCGCCGCCAGTGCCGACGCCAGGTGCACCACCGCTGTGCCTGGCGCCCAGACGGTGGAACGGACACGCTGTCAGAGGCGAGTCATTAGATAGTGACAAATCGTCTGCTCAGCCGCCGCAGACAGGTCGCGACAGCTGCCGAGAGGCGAGGCGACACGCTCCAACCGGCGTGAAGAACGAATCAGACACCGGCGACCAGACACCAAGATTGCATCGCAGCCTTAATGCGCTGATATGTCCCATGAGAAATCAGATGGTTGCAGTACCCGAAGCAATCGCGCCGTTTCGACGAGTAATTCCACACCTTTAATAAAGGACATCGATCTGTCCCGTCTAACATTTTCTGCGCGGCACGTGTGCTCCAGGCTCCTGTATCAGGTCTCCTCACAGTGCGGAGCACCGCGCCTACTGTGCCTGACGCCCTGCTCCGGCACCGTCTCTAACGCACGGGCATCACACGGTCGGCCGACAGACGCCCAGGGCGGGGCAGATGTCGGCTGGCTGCTCCTCAAGCCGTTCTGCCCTCCCTCCTAGCGGCGCAGCGAGCCACGCTGAACCACACCTCCCCGTACCCGGTGCACCACATCCACGCCTCGCCACCCCCGCCGCAGCGCTCCGCTAACGACCGCAGCCCGGCCAGGTGTTAATGATTCCTCCACAGCAGACGGGCCATCAGCGGCGAGAACGACGCGCGGTGCGGCCGTCGTGGCGCTCCTTCAAAGCAGGGACGCGGGCCGTCACCGCCGATGATAAATAGACAGCCGAGCGGGACGGCGACGGTTCGCGGCGACGAGGGACATACATCAGCACGCTAACGCGCCGACTGAGTCACATGGCAGTCTGCGAGACTCCCCGGGACGGGCGGAATGGGGGGGGGGAGATAAACGACGCGGCGCAGCACGGCTGCAGCTCCGCCGGCAAAACACAGGCGAGAATGTGTAACGGAGTTCCACACAAGGAGATGCACTTGGTGCTCCTAACTTCTTAAAATGTTGTTCACCAAGCGCCGAGGCGCCGAGGTGCCGAGTTAAGCATTAATGTTTTACTTGAAGACATCCTAAGTAAAGGAAAAGTACCAAAGGCTTTGTGCGAGTTTGTAGCCTTCTTCATATTAAGGCAAAAAGGAGAAGAAAAATGTTAAAACAAATCTGGCTTTATATTCGCCTGAGTGGCTTCTTCAGAGCCAATAATGAGTGAATGGTAAACGTATGCACTAGCCGTTTTCACGATGGATTATTTTGCGCGAAATGTTTTCAGACATTTTAAAATGTTTTACAATATTTTGGTAGTAGCCGTTTTCACGATGGACTAACTTGCCAAAAATGTTTTAACCCTCGCCCTACAGTCCCGTAGGGCAAGGGTTAACACATTTTTTATTTACAAAGTCAGTCCATCGTGTGAATGGCTACTACTAAAACCTTTTAAAATGTTTTAAAAGTTTCGCGCAAAATAATTCATCGTGAAAACGGCTACTATGATCGTTATTGGCTCTGATGAATCCAGCAATGAATCCGACAATTAATTAAATTACCACCATTGTTAAAATGGTTGCCCGAACAGTACCTTTTGTTCATAGACGTTGCGTTTGTTCCAGGAGTAGCTGTAGGTGATGTTCGGGTCGGACTCGAACGTCTTGGTGAAGACGGTGCCCTCGACGACGACCTTGAGGTGGACGAGTGACAGCGTCTCTGGCACGGGGTCGGAAGTCAGGCGCATCAGCAGGGTCGAGTGGTAGCCAGAGGCGTCCTGCGAGTTGTACACCAACCGCAGACCCGTGCCAGGGATCTCTATCGACTCCTGAAGCACCTGCAGACACGGATAGAGCATATGTTAAAACTGTCACATGTCGGCTGTGATTTCTTCGATGAACATATGCATTGGAAGACAACAGGGCATTTACGAAATCGTTTGTTTTAGGCTAGTAACTAACACATGATTTAATTAACTTATTTTGTGGCATGACTGGGTTGCAAAGAGGAGGCAATCAGCGACTTGTGAGAGCCTGGTAGCAGGGCGGGAAGTAGAGCAGTCCCTGCTGACTCAATCGGCCGCCATCCTGCCTCACAACAAAGCGGCGTAACTCAATTTCGTGTTGTGCCGCGCAAATTGCACCGAATTAGTCGCCGATGCTGCACTCAGCAAATACACCCGCGGGGCAAACAAGGGGTTGTTACCATAATTGCCGCCCGGGATGTTGGCGTAAGGCCAGCAAACAACAGCTCGGCCGAATCTAGCGGGATAATTCGCAATACCGTGGCTCAGGGAAGAGCTCCGGTACCAAGGCCGCAGCCTTTTTGTTCAGACGACTATACGGTTTGCGCCGCTACTGTCTTGATAAAAATTCCCTGCCAAGAACACTGAACTGTATATAATTCTCATCCTGCAGATGCCATTTAAGAATCATCATACTGGGCCAACATTTATTTTGATACTCGGCTCAAAGATGAAAATATAATATGTTTAAAACTCATTTCCATCTTTAAGGTGAGGCAAAGTACTCAACTCTCAACTTATTCAAATCGTCCGGGTGGGCACTAGGCATATTAATAGAAGTAGCATGTACTTAAGGGAGGACTTTGGCTCTCTGAGAGTAAAGATGCGAAATATGACTCAAGGCAGCACATGACAGCGGCTGCATGATTGCAAGTTTGATGATGGTCAGGGCGCTTTTGATAAAGCTATAACTGGAGCCGGTCAGGCACGCATGATAATGATTACTCCTATTCCAACGATATAAAACATTTAAAGGCCGCTGTCCCGTCCTTTAGTTCCGCTCTTTCCAGTTCCATCTCGCCTCACTGCTCCGTTGACACCACATTTGCGGTTCGTTTCGACCCAGATATCCGTGAAATGTAGCGACACGGCTTGATCTGACGGAGCCTAGTTCCGTGAAATGGCCATCATTGAGAGTCGCATCACCAGAGATTGGTCGCCACCACAGCACCGCTTTCTGGCCTTTACCGAATTCTGGTGGCGTCATTCTCACTTCTGGACTTGAGCAGGGCCGGCACTCAGGTTTCATCTGACATCCGCCTCAACAGAATCGGATCTGATGTCTGTGCATTTGATACCGGGTCTGATTGCTACATGAGTGAGATATTTCCATTTTCTCCGAAATCCTCGTTGTCAGATGCTGCGAGTCTAACCCCGATCCGTTGACAGTGATGATGTTCGTCATTCTCATTGGTACCGCCATCAAGTGACATCAACAGTGGACAGAAGCGTGATGAGATGTGAAGCGGGGCGATGTTGATGAGATTGAATATATCGACCCAGTCTGGGTAGCGTTCATGCCTGTTAGTGACACTGACATATTTAGTGACACACATATATACTGACATATATACTGACATATATACTGACATTATAGTGGTCTGTGGCTCATGTGATCGGGCGACGACAAACGCGATTGCTTAGAACGGGTTCTCCAAACTTACAACGGTTCAGCGAACTGGCTCCTGACGACAGCGGGTTTGTTCGCTGGTGCCGAAGTAAAGCAACCCGGCACAAATGCCGCGGCTGCTTAGGAAACTTCCCGTTTACCAAGTCCAGCACTTAACAATCGCTTTTAATGAAATGAACTTAATTGACCTAAGAGTCTTCCCCTATTTACGCAAGACCCCACTCTAAACGAACATTGACTCGGCGCCATTGAGGCACAAAGTGCCCAGATGTCCAGTCCCGCCCCGGGACTGGTGCTCCATTCTCTTTGAACCGGGGCTAATCCTCCCTTGTCCGAGTTATGGGAGACTGACTGCGGCTCAATGACTGTCGGGGAAGGCAGCTGACGTCCGATGGCGGGCGATGGCGCCCGATGGCGTCCGATGGCGTCCAATAGCGACCGATGTGGCGCCCATGACCGTTTCGCCCCATCGCAGGCGCGTTATCTCGGCCTCCGGAGTCGCCAGAGCCGCCATCAACAGTCGTCACACACCGGATACAGCCGTCGGATAACCGCCGAGGACCGAGCGGGCGTGTCCCCCTCACCCCCCGGCCCCCCTGCCCCGCTCGACCGGACGGCACGGCGGCGGAACCGGCCCGGACGTCCGACCGACGCCCACCGGAAGCTGAACGTCCAGCGAGGCGACCGACAGACGGAACGATGGTGCTTCTGGCCGCTAGTTAGCCGGGGTTCAGGGAGTCATTGTAGATCATCTCCGCCAGTCACGGCACGGGTGAGCCCCAGGCTAGACAAGGACTCCAACCGATCTAGACAAGTGGACGATAGTAGACCCGCCGCTGACTGAGGACCCCACGAGGCCGGCAGACTCGGAGCGGGACTAACCTGCGTCTCCACCAGGACAGCGGCGCCGTCGATGTCGGTGGTCTCGTCGCCGTCGATGACGGTGTCGGGCTGCCACGTGTTGACGATGACGGGCCGCAGGTGGTCGGGCTGGTGGCGGCGGCAGGCGGGCGGCGGCGCGTCCCCTCCCAGTGCCGGGCGCTCCGTGTCCAGCAGCATGGTGATGGGCTCCAGTACGACCAGCTGGTTCCAGGCCACGGCCACCGGCCGCGTCATCGGCCGGAACGGAGCCCGCTGGAACTGCAGGTTCACTGCACCGCCGCCGTTCACCATGATGTCGAACCTGTGGAACCAAAAGTACACATGCGTAGTACATAGGTAACGTGATACCGTGTCTGTTGTTTACGGCTACTGGGGCAGAGGCGGAGACCAGAGCAAAGTCAGTAGTAGGTAGAGGCGGAGCCAGAGGCATCGGCAGAAGCAAATATGCCCTGCGCTTCTTTAAGGTCAGAGCATTGAAACTAGCGCTTTATTTACCCTATTCTGGAAGTGAGAAGTTGGAATACATAAATCAACCAGGAAACCAATTGTCGGCGGTAATTGCATTTTCCTTGACAGAAGCTAAACGCACAGAAGAAATGAACGTTTGTCACGCTTCCTTATTACCGTCGATGTGCTAGAGTGAAGAGTGGCTGAACAATACCGCCAGTTGGCAGCCAGAAACGAAGCAAGGATAGGGGAGAGTGGGGTAAGATGCCCCTGTGGGTAAGGACGCCCTCCTCCTCTGGAAGGACAAATCTACCAGTTGAAATGAGTTTAAAGTTAGTTGGATTTAAACGCAAAAGCCGGGATTGTTACTGGAGCGAAAATTTGTGTTTGTGTTGTAGGCACGTTATAGCTGGTGAGTACTTTTTTACGTCTTTCAAGAAAAAAAGTAGAGCATAGATGATGCTGATATTGAGATAAATAGTAGTGGGATGCATATCAGTATGCAACTGAGTTTCCAAAAATTACTCAATCATTTACCTTGTTTTAGGCTTGATGGTAGCTGCGCCATGCATTGTAGTATTTTCGGAAAATAAATATGTTTACTTTTGGTGAATGGCGGGTAAGATGCCCCCTGCAAACGAAGGAGTAGATGCTCCATGGGGCGTCTTACCCACCACACAAAATAAAAGGTCTAGACCAGTGGCGCGGGATTTGATTTACATGGCCGATTAGTAAGGGCAAGACTTCGATCAACTCAGTTCACGTAGTCATATTAAGGGACCGTTGGAATTCAATTTATTGTGGGTTGGGCGGTGGGAGGGCAAAAAGTTCAAAATTCGTGATTTTATATTCAATTTGCTAAATGTTTTCTTTTTTACAATTTTGAGGCACTTTTTTGAAATCTGGGAAAATATTTTGAACAACTCGATCATTTTTACGTATTTTGATTGTTTGTATTTGCAATTTGCACAAAAGGATATTTTTGCGATTATTTCAACGTTTAGTTATTTTCGACCAAAAATGCCATTGTAGTGACGTCATAAAATCGGTATATCTCGTTTGTGTGACGCAACTGATTAAGTTTTTCATAGATGACGTTAAAGGGACACTGCCACCTTCCCAAAAGTTATCAACCATGAACGCCGCTTGTAGTTGCAAAATATTAAAGTAATTGCTGCCGAACTTTCTCCCAATGGAACGACTTGTTAGGGGAAGAGACAGACAGGAAAAGACACAGTCAAAAGCATAAGCCAAGGTTAATTTAAAAACGTACAAAGGAAGACCTGAAAGAAACCAGGAAGGAGAAAGTCCAAAAAGAGGACTGTCATGATTTGCTGATGAGCCAGACAACACTATCTGCATCATCTGCAACATGCCCGTTTCGATAGATCCTGCGGAGGAATGGATACAGTGCTCCGTGTCCACGGCTGGCATTGCATTCCCTGTACCGATGTGGTTCCTGGGAGCACAGGCAGCTACACGTGTGAACTGGTTTTGCCACGGCTTGCGGCATGCATTCCCTGGCCAAAAAATGGCCTGCTTGTTGGCCAAAAACCGTGACTAGGTTGGTTGGCCACAAGCTCTAACCGGGGCGAGAATGCAATCTTAGCCAGACACTAGCTAACGAAAAAGTTTAGTAACATTTGCGACAAGGGCCATTATTACTTTTGACGTTGTTCAATCGACAGTGCTTTGGTTTCTAGTCATGTTACGGCTCATCGCTATTTTTGATTGCTTGGCTAACGGTGTTTGGATCTGGCGGTGTTCCCGGTTGGATGTGCTGGCTTACGTTCTGATTGTCATACACGCCCGAAACTGGCATGTACGGTGAAGGTTTTAAGAAGCTGTGCAAGCTGTTTTGCAAGCTGTGTTCCTGCCTTGCTAGCCAAGTGAGCCGTGGACCGTGTCAGTTGGCTATAATTGCCAATTGTGCCAGGTGTGTAGTTATGTTCTCTCGTTTTGGAGGTGCTACTCTGAAGATAGATCAGTGGATATGATCTGAAGCTGCGTTGCTCGGATCAATAAATTATCTTTGATCATTAATTTTGCAATGCGTGACGAAGCTGGCGATATTGGCTTGTCGGGCGTTAATTATACATTACATTTTACTGCTTGGTCTGTGCATTGCTTTAAGTGGATGCTGCAGTTGGGCATACACTGTCGCGGTTTATATGGACACTAACATATAATAATTGAAACGAAGAGCCTGGCTGATAGAATAATCATAATGGGTAAGACGGCCCCCCCCCGGGGCATCTTACCTATCCATCGGGGCATCTACCCATCCATTGGGTAAGGACGCCCTTTTAACATTTTCCTTTTATATAACCGTTGCGTGAACAAATAATGACTTGTATACTGATATATTTGGTCTCATATGATTGATAATTGATCTAACTAACCTATGGTGTCAAAGTCGTTAGGAGATAATATACTATTAGTTCACAGTATTGATAATAAAAAAACGGGGGCATCTTACCCCACTCTCCCCTATCCTCGGCAAGATACTGCGACGCAACTCTCCGCTGAAGGCAGGATTTACGCGCTGGTGACAAACAAAATGTGTTGATAATTGTGTCGGTATGACCAGGGGTGTGCTAAAAAAGATTGTGGGTGCTCGATTTAAAGGGTGCCAAGCTGGAAGGGCACCAATATTCATTTTTGTCTCGTCAAACCATGCTTTTTCACAGGACTTCAATCACTTTGGTAACTAATGAGCGGTTTTTGTGATACATTTATATCACTTAATCTGACGTTTATTTGCCTATGTTTCGATCGAGTGGAACCACTCCCATCGCTTGCGGCATTGTAGGTTGCCTCAAAATAGCAAAACTGCATTTATAATTAGTCCTCGCCCTGGAAGTCATGTTGACCACCCTCAGGCTTTTCTGGAATGGCAAGAAAACAACGGAGCGCTGCTCCCAATTGAGCGCTGCTCAATTGGGACAGCTATTTGGGAATCAATTGCAAACATTTTGCAAAGGTCATCGCAGGCCATCTCAGGCTAGGTCACCACATCACGTCAAGAGGCATTACCTTCAAAAATGTTTGTGGTCGTTCCAAAACCACAGTCTTTCATCTTTACCCGACATATTTGAAACTTGCAGGATGCTTTGAGGTAGTAAGTGCATACAATTGGTTTTTATTGAATTTCTTTTACCTATCGGTGATCTAAGGTCAGGTCAACTTCCTGGCCTCCCCATTAAAAGTGAACGGGAGAATATACAAATGATTCCTTTGCTAAATTTGTGCATTGGATAGAGCCAATTCTTCAAAAATCATGCTCTTTTAGCTCAATCTTAATGACTCAGGTGCGATTGCTGCTCAGTGACCTCTGCAAGGACATTTTAGGTAATCTGAGGTCAGCAGCACTCATTTTATAATATCTCTTGATAAAATACACATAAAGACAAGGCAAGATGAAGATAAAGATAAATAATAAAGATCAACATGACACCAATGTATATGTCTCGTCGTGTTACGTCGCCCCATATGCAACATGACCTACCCTGGTCACCGAATGACCTTGACCTGAGGTTAATTTTTTAAGCTGACCTAACCAGATACAAATTCATATGTTTCGAAGCACCTTGGAGGGACAAGCTTGATAGCGTCAAAACTATTACTTCATGGTCAACTGATGCAAAGTTATTAACGAGAAGAAAAAAATGCCCTCGTGACTTTTGATGACCTCTGGCCCTCTGGACCGAAATGACTTCCATTGGCTATGATCTGATCCTTCGAACACTTTTCTCCGCGTCGTAATGGCCCTTTTAGTTTCAAGTTAGTGTGTGGGGGCGGACAGCGGCGCCGAGCAGTCTGTACAGTCACTCCGATTAATCCAGAAAAGAGGGGGTCTCTACTGGATCGGTCAGGAGGGGGGGGGGGGCGTCAGACGTTCGGATGGGGGCGTCGAGCCTCCTAGCAGTAGAGAAGGACGCCAAGCGATCTGGATAGGGGCGCCGAGATGCCGGTAGAGAGGCGCTGAGCGGCCCAGGGAGTATGCAGAACGGACAGGGGCGCCAGAAAGAGCGCCCGAGCGGTCCATGGCGGCGCAATATTCATTGGGGGGGCGGAGGGGTGTTCATGCCCAGATTGTGCGTGCCTCTGAGCACCCGCAAAGAGATATAAAATTACACCCCTGCCTATCGCCTGTCGAATTATGAAATTTGGCGATGTTAATGGCCCATAGTCATGCAGGAAAGCAAAGCAAAAGCGTTTCTGTGATATACATTTCTAAGAACCTTAGCACATCGTTCAAAAGTCATCAACCGGGAAAAGAGCATCGATGCTCTTGAGACATCCAGTTATTTCGAAATGCCTCCTGCGCAGCTCAACAGCTGAACCACGTGATTGGTGATTTGACGTATCATTTCAGGGCAGAAGCCACATACAGTTTGATTAATGGATGGCAGCAAAACGGATCAACGAAACGATTAGAGTGGCACAGCCGAACCTCGCAATCGAGAGCGTTTCGAACTCTGCGATAAACTGCACTCGTCCGCGATTCCCGTTTGAGTTGGAAAATGTCGGGCTTCTTATTCCGAAGCCCCACGTTTAACCTTCTGCAAGTGGCGCGTTGCACCGAATAACCAAAGGGCATCGCCACATTCCAAAAGTTTGGGGGGAGACGCTTTTAGGTCGATTTCTTCCATGCAACGCCCATAGGCGTAATGTTAAAATCAAAAAATATTTGGGGGGACACTTGGGCCTTGGGGGTGAAGCGTCCCCCGTCACCCCGCTTTCGACGCCCATGGGAATAACAAGTCAATGCCTTCACTTTGAGAACAGACGTCAGAGCGTGTACTGCGGTACAGTATATCTACACAGTATGTACTGCGGTACAACATATCATGTCAGGGAAGTGCTACGATCTGGCTCGCGAGAGAGAAAACCCATTGCGGTGCACCACACTGACCACTCGGTGTAGCAGCGGCGACTGATGCAGCGCTACTGCAGCTTCCTGCGGCTCACATTTGGTCTGAACTCTGAATACAATCGCTGCAAGTGGCAGCCGACGGTTCAGTTTCCAGGAGCGCGATTCAACCGAGCCAGCGCGGGCGCACGGCAGGGGATTCGGTTACCGAATGGCGTCTCCGGCCGACCGACGGACCAAAAGCGAGCCCAAACGCAAGTTTGCGACATGTTCGAGTGGAGTTTCGTGTACCGCTGGGGGCTTTTAAAGTTTTCTATGCCTCGAATTTCCGGCCGAAGACAATAGGATGCCGGTCGGCCGTCCGGTCGGCGCGGTCCTCCCCAGGCGGCTATTCAGCTATTCTCGAGGCGACGAGAGCGCCCCGAGTCTGCATAATGCACAGGCTACAGAGAGCCGCGAGATTCACGTGGCGTCCCAATGGAGGCGGCCACCATTGCCGGCCCATTGGCGAGCGAAAAGGCGCAGTTGTCGCCCGATCGATATGCTCAGTATGGGCTGTAAAGTGCGCCGTTGCAGCCGTTTTCGTCCGCTCGGGCGATCGCATCTAGCGCCAGCCCGGGATAAATCGAATCGGACTGTCGAAATGCTCCGACGGAGCCGCGGGGTTATAGCACGCAAGGCGGGTTCGGAGAATTATATCTTGCACTAGGACGCCTGAAATGGAGCGCTGTAGCTGCATTTCAGCCGATGGAACCATATCGAGGAATGTCCGGATAAACCGCATTCAACCGCGATTCACTGGATCCGCACGCAGCCCTCATTGAAAATGGTATCGTCTTTATAATTATTTATTTTGAAAACTTGAGAGACAATCATTTACAAACAGAGAGATTAGTTTTGCTGTGTCTGTAACATGTGTCGTTAAATTGAGAAGTAGTTCCTGCCTATCTGTTACGTGGTATTATCGTTTAAAGAGGGGAATTAAGCAAACCTTGGGTCAAACCCAGCTTATGTAGAATGATGGAGAAGAACTGATTCGCAAGTATTTACGGGTCGCTTGTGGCATTTCATGTTTTGCGAAAAATGTAGAATTTCATGAGTTATGTTTGAAAATCTTTGAAACACGTAAAAAAATGTGTACATGTCCGACGTCACATAAACTTCTGGACGTCACCAAAGACGAGTTGAGACTGTCGTCATCGATGAGAAGGGCATCGTCAGAACGGCAAACTTTGGCGCCGGCTCCAGTGACAGCCTGCTGTGCCGGGCAGCGCAGATGGTAGCTCGATCTCGGAAGGCGTGACCAACGCGACTGGTCTGGGTCGACCGGTCGCTCGCTCTCAGCGAGAAGGTGAAGTCGAATATTCAGGACGTGAAGCTTGGGGCACTGCATTAAGGATGTAATCCACTAGTGAGGACCGATGCTCAAAGCTTGACACGTCAATTGTGTTCGGATGGTGCGGTCGGGGACGGAACGTCACACGTAAGCTTGATATTAGCCCTCGGGGCGGAATACTTCGTGTCTATTAAAGACTGAAGTGCGGTTTTGGCAATCCATAAGTTGAGTATATTCTTTACTTTGGATTGATGTACTGTTTATGTTCGAGCGTTCAACTCCGGAGTTGGTTACGTGTATAGAAACATTTATGACTCACATTTTATGACCAGACAGTTTTGGTTTTGTGCGTTTGAAACTCAGCAACTAGGATCGCTTTTGGAGGGAAAAAAGATTTCGGATTTTCTGGGGTTTCTCAGCACACGCCGACAATCTGGGTCCATCCAACTTCTAGTTAAATAATTGGTTAAAGGTCCGCGCTGAAAATCTTCCCTTTTTAATCTGTAAATCGTGTAAAATCGTAAATCTGTTAGTTTATCTGTAATAAGTCTACTTCAGTTTAACAGAAAAAAACGTCAGAACAATGCCATGTTTCACCACTACGGCAAAAATCACTGTCAACTGCACTGCTATACACCAGAGCGGGAACTACTTGCATCAAATGGTCAAAATGCAAACGTCAGTGTGGTATCCAATAGCGAGCGGCCGTACTCACCATCCGTACCTTCCTGCTGAGATGTTCAGGCCGAACCGCGTGTCCTGTTGGAGCTGACCCGGACCCCGACATACCGAGCCTTGAAGAGGTCAACCAACCGCCGCGGATGACGCGACACAGCGCCTAGAAGTCAGTTCAAAGTGTCACTTGAAGAAAGTCCGTGACATCCGAGGCACAGCAGGACAGTTACAAAGGATTGGTCGCTGTTAAATGTTTAATCTACTTCGTATGGAGGGACGGAGACTTGAAAGCATTTGTTTAATTATCGTCCAGTTATTGTTCTCTATCATGTCCGATTGTGAACTGCGAAAATAGACGAGAGCCCATGCACGAGAAATAGTTATTTACCCCGGGAATGAACGAGAACATAAGAATACAACAAGAAACAGTACGAGACACCAAAACACGAAACATTTTTTGCTAAGAGTAGCAGCAACACTATTGTTTCTCTCAAAAATGGACAACGTTAAGTTGTCGGGCATGTCACTAGATCACAACAAAGTTTTTTTTGAATCGAAGTAGAAAATCAATATCGTATATTCTTTAAATGAATTCCGCCAAATTTATGAAATTGCAACTACAGGATATGAAACAGATCGGTTAGTATATCTTTGGGCAAAACTCAATATAACAATTTATAGAATAGGTAATGTAGATGTGAGGACCAATGTCAGGACCAATGTATCCACAAGGTGCCTTGATCGACCACGTTTTTCTCTCCGTGGATCCTCCCCTCAAAATTAAATGATTTTGTAAGCGAAAACGTCAGGCGCCAGTTGTAGAAAATTCCGAATTTCACACAACTCAATTGTTTCAACCAGACAATTTGAACCAGAACAACAGAGGGAGGTTCAATACATGTGCTTTGTGACTCAAATAATGATACGTAGACCGAGACGTACGAGAGTAGCGGCACTGAATATCCCCGGGGGAAAAAGGTGAACCAAGACCTTCGGATAATTGCCGAGCGATTTGGTGGGAGGTCGCCCCAGACGGGTTTCGGCTGAAGGGTGTGGCGGTCCTGGGATCGAACGCCAGGCCTGGTGTCCGCCACAGGACGAGGACGTCAACAGGACAGAACGTCGGCGGGGCCGGTGAGAAGGATTGCGGCTCCGTCAGATAGACGGGGGTTGGAGGGTGGTGGTAGGGAGGCGGGGAGGACGGGACACGCATTTCCAGTGACAGATTTCCGTGGCATAACACTCATGGGCACTACCATACGGCCGAAGAACACTTCGCAAGAGAATTCTGAGACTTTGCGTTGGGACAAGACGAACGTGAGGCGCGGGTCCAAACCTAGAAGGTTCTGCCACTTTAAGCGGGCCCGGGCCGGGCCGGGCGGACACACACAGGGAGACACACGAGAGACGCGGACAGGACGGCACAACACGCGCGGCGGCGGGCCTCACTTGTGGCTACACGTAACAGGCGGCCGACGGTGGGTGGTGTGGGCAGCGCGCACCGGTGCTGAGCCGGCACCGCGCGAGACGGCCATTGTACGGGGCAGACAGCACGGTCTGACGAAGCACGGCTGTTGGCTAGTGACGCGCGAGTCACGGGTCTGTCTGTAGTTATGCCAGCAAGTGGAGCTAAATGTCGGAAGCATGTCCTGAAGATCGATGAATATATTTCTGAAATACTTTTGTCTCATTTAAGATATGTTTTATCTGAAAACAGGGTATATTTTCAATGAATCCAAGTTCAGGAACTAAACGAGAAGGGATCTTCAACCTTCAACAGTTAATCATTTCAGTTTTCAAAATTTATAATATTGTGGTTTGTGACTCTGTCTTTGATGATTTATAGCACAGATATGGGAAGTGTGATTACTTCAAGTGAACTTATAAAATTTACTTACGTTATACCCCACTGGTTAGGTCGTAGCCGTTTCTCATACCGTGCACCCCGCAGAATGGCCACCACCACCGTCAGCAATGTGCCCAAAGCCAACTACTGCAAGAAACTGACAAATTTCCGGCATTCAAGTTGTTTTGTCAGCAGCAGTGCTGCCTTGAGCGTTAACTTGACAACGTAAACAAGAGATCCAGTGCAGTCGAAGATGACAACAGAGAATAGAGAGCGGCTGGCAGCGCGTCGATGACAGAACAGAACTAGAGAAGAAAATATATAGCAAGCAACATTAGACGAGGACAGATACAGTGCAAGACAGGAGAAGGATTTGTTAGGTTTCCGCTCACGACGAGCCACGCTATCGGCGCGGTCTTGCTGCCTGAAGTTCAACGTAAGTTAACTCCTGTGTGGGGCTCAGAACACAAACGGTAAAACTGCGAGAAACGTCGGATGCATATTATCCCTTTCTAAAATAGCATCGGAGCTGGCCAAGAGCGGGCCGGAAATTAAACTTCTTGTTATACAATATCGAGGCATATATATATGGCACTATGGCAGGCTCCCGTGAAATTGTCACAGTATTAGCTTCAGTTCCGTTCCACAATCCAGAGACGTCGGTGTGGAACAAGCTGATGCCAACCCAATGTTTTTAGCTTTCACACAAATAAACCAGGCCTTCCGATTCGAGGGACTGTTGAAAGCGATTTAATTGTGAATTCTAACGCTGTAAATTGAAGATTTGAGAAAAGCAATGGAGAAAATTTGAACAAGCGCATATTTTCACATCTGACATCATCCAGTGCATTTCAGCAAACAAACCAGGAAATAATTTGAGGATGCGCTAAGCAAATATCATGTTATACCTCATATGTTAGTAAACAAAAATATTTCACTCGCAACCAGCAAAAGCCCAAGCAACTTGACAAGCATCGCAATCAAATCTCACCCTCATGGCCGCCATTTTAGAAAGAGACAATATGGCAGCCGAGTGAACCGAGCCGAACCAAACGTCGACTGAGCCGGCCGCCGGCCGGCGTGCGGTGGAACTCAACTGGCATAGGCGTAACTCAGGCGTCTGCCGCGCGCGGTGACGTCACTAGCTCGCCTCTGATGAACCGTGTCACCTGTGCCAGCCGCTCGACTCTCGATCAGTGACTTTCGATCCTCTTGGCAGCGTATGTGCTCTGCACATATGCACCTCAATGAGATAAGCGTATTGACGCGCTGTGTTAGAACGAGGCCCGAGTCCTGAGCGCGCGGGCTTTCACTTTCGTTTTCGTTCACCGCAGACAGCACGTCCCATGGGCTACGTGGGCGAGGATTGAGAGACATGAGGCTGGAAGTCATAACACTTCCGAGGCAGACACATAAACCGATTCAGCTTAGTAAGTTCTTTTCATGCCGTCTGTCGGATACGAGACGGTGATCGGATGCAGGAGTACTATCGTACTAGTACGCACACCAATGGTTCAAAAACAAAAGTTTCAACTGACCGAAAACGTTGAGCGTTGGGAGTGTGTCGGATTATTAATGAGACAAGACGTGAGACGAGAAAACACCATACGACGCGTGTGAGGTGATACCACATCGTTTAATTGGCTAGACAGGACTGCGATAGCGCATCATGGTTAGCATAACCAATGTCAACCGCAGAAAAGGTAATTTTCCTTTTACTTCCAAGCTCGGAGAGATCCCTTGTTGTATTGTTTCCATATCTGATCACACCGACGATAATTAACTGCGAGAAGAGACGATAAAGGCAAAAATACCACTCATCTTCTCTGCTAGATTAACTGAAAACTATCATTATTAATGATGCAAACATATAGATTAGACCATGTTTGTTTATGTCTACTGTCAAATATACTTTGAATTCCATGCCGAATATGTGTTTATCCTTTAGTTGTTTCATAAATCTCGGACTAGCAGGAGCCATCTGATCATATGAACAGTACAGCTACACACGTGAGTTCAGAGATATCAAATATACCACATTGTGGGCAGATATTCACTGCGAAGGCATGGACAAGAAGTGATACGGACTAACACTTGAACTGGGTGTGATTCACACGATTAACCAGATGACAATTATTGCTATTACGTGTTATCTGCTATTGGACAACCTGCGCACCTCAAATAGCTCTGCCCAGCAAGTGTGAAATGCCTTACTTTGAGACGCTCCCTTAACGCACAGAAGAATAGCGAGAAATGTTTAACTGAGGCAGAGGCAGCCCAGGAACAAACTTTGCTAAAGATTAGCAGTGAGCCGGGAGGCTTAATTGTCGGTCGTCCACACTCACCTCCTGGAACACTAATCTTTTGCTCACGATTAACGAGCTTGCACCGTTACCGCATACCACCTTATTGGTATATAAGACTTCTTTCATTTCAGGCAGTAAAACCAATTGAATGTCAGCAAAATTCGGCTAACTCTAGCGAGCTCTAACCGGAGTTTTCCTTCATGCATAGTTACGCACGCAAAGTAGTTTTCGGAAAAGTTTAATATTCGCGGATGAAGTTCGTTATTACTACAGTTCTATGCTAATGGTGGAGTACATCATCTCCAAACAGGTCTACTTTGAATATTTATAACTATGGATATGAGATGACGGTGCTAGTCAGAGTCTACAATACTCGCTCAATCAGTACACCATATATATTGTGAATTACCACAGATTATCCAAACCCGTAACCAAGCTAATAATAAGGAAGCTATGTGCAGAAATAACCAAATGCGTTTGACTTCAAAACAGGAGTGGTGCCAAGAGGTATAATCTCTCAGGACCAACCGGCTCGTATGTTGTGTAGTGCGAGTGCGACTTCTGTGTTTTCAGATTGGGGGTAAATTCGGAACAGGCTACACCGTATATTATCGACGCCCACCACGGACACTGCACGTGGGGCTATCAACACTTGGATGCCAACGGTCGCCAGTGCACCAGCCGTATCGTTCTTAAGAATCCGGTCACTGACATCCCTTTCCATATCTCTACCACTGACTCTGGTCCGGCGACCATACTCCGAATTGCAGCTAATCGAGCTAGAAATACGTCCCAACGCAGTCGTTATGTGTACGGAAGGAATAGTGGTGCCCGTGCCGAGACGGCCGCTATAGAACCAGAGGTAGAGGTTCCCGGGTTTGGTCGTCTGCCGCTATGACCAGAGAACGAGGTTCTCCCGGGTCGTCCTGTTTGCGCTATATACAGAGCAAGAAGCGTGTTTTCCGGGGTGGTCGGTCTAGCATTCTGACATCACAGGAGAGCGTTTCCCGGTGGGTGGAGGGGAGGGGTCACGGTTCCTTTCGCTCTGTTACCCAAGAGTACGTTTCGCCGGGCGTCTGCCTGTCCCGCTATGTTATCCAGATGGAGGAGCGGTTTCCCGGCACGGTATGTCCTGCCTATGACACAGCAGAGAATGCGGATTTCCCGGGTGAGGAAGAGGTTCTGTCTGGTATGACAGAGAAAAAGCGAGTTTGCCGCAGGGGATGGATCAGAGTTCTAGCTGGTATAGTGTGCGCTCCTCAGCCAGAATGCTAGCGGTTTATTGCTCGGTGTTGTATTAAGTGGTTGGTGTGGGCGAGGGTGGTGGTTTCAGAGACGTGAGCCTACGCGTCTATGACCAGAGGAGAGCGCAGTTTCCCGGGGTGGTCGGTCCTGTCGCTATGACCAGAGGAGAGCGCGGTTTCCCGGCCGGTCGGCTGCTGTAAGATGGCGTCCATGTGACGGGTGGCATTAATATGGCCGGCCCGCCTCCAGGGACAGTATCTAATGCGACGCCGGCATAATAGGCCTGTCGCATGCCACAGAGATACGAGAGAGAGAGAGCTGCGCGATTAATGGAGAAACACGGGCTTTGATAGCACCGTTCAGCAGATGGTCCAGCGTGCACGTCCAAGGGCAAATACCGGGAAAAGATATGAAGTGTAGGAACAGCAGTGGCTCTCAGAGTCAAGGGTATGGTTAGTCCCTTTTGATGAACATAATGGCTCTGTTGTCCCCTTCCCTATTTCGTAGATCGCAGTTGTTGACTTCAAGCTGTGCGGTACAGCATAACTTCAGGCGTTTACTACTAGTGCCATCTAGGGACAGGAATATCCGTAGACATGTGTGCTCTTTGCTTTACAGTGGCTCCCATTGTATAATATCACGCAAACCGTGACGTAATGCTGAGCAATTTGCATCATTCAGCCTTAAAGGGTTTTGATGTTCGTTGCAATAATGTGATGGCAGAGCAATTCAACTGGGATAAATGTATGTGCAATGTGCATTGTGTCCCATCATTAAGCGAGACAGTCATAGTACGACTTCGCACTTCAATCATCATTACCTCCACCCGAAGGCTATTACCCCAAGTGCGGTGATTAACTCATATTTGAGAATCGTTGGTGTGCAGTGGACTCTCTTAGTATTGGTTCATGCGAACGAATGATACGATATATTCGTAAATATCGAATGCTACCGATATAGATACTGGCATGAGCTTGTGAGCCATGCAGCCCAATCTCCCAGTCCCCAGCTTGGTCAGGGTGCAGATCAGGAGCGGAATGCGGCCAATAACCGGGATCGCGTCTTACTCCCTCTCTCCCTATCGACCCCATCTTTCGCTCTCGCTCTCGCTTCGGCTTAGCTGGGACACGGGATTCATATGCAGTGCTGTGGCGGCACTGCACACTGATGCTGTGGTAACACTGCACACTGATGTTATGCATTGCACGGTTATTCCAAGAAGCCTCGGTCTTAAGTGCGCCGTGGCTCAGCGTTCATTTGGTGGAGGAGCGCTGGCCATTCAAGATGTGTTAAAATGATGCGGGGACCGGCCACGGCCAGACGACAGACGGCAGGCCGTAGAAGGTAAGCAGCAGACCCTCAATAATCGTTGGCAGCACACTTATTGTGACGACGGATTTTAAGTTGAAGACCAAATATATTGTAAAGAGCCGGCAAGGTCAGTGCAGCCATTTCGGTGGCGAAATGACGGCTAAACATATTTAATTCAGTTTTATCATGTTATAAGAATGATATTTGTCTTCGAGAGGTCAGACTGAGCAAGCGTTAAATCCAAAGCGTTAACTCGCGAAACTTCAAATTGGTATGCACAATCATGAACGTAAGTGTGATCGCCTCTCTGACCTAATTACCCACATTGGACGGCTCATGACCATCTCATTGACGCAAACGAGGTCAATCTTCCCCGTAAGTCCCCCAGATTGCGTGCCCGTCCACATGATGGTAGGCTCATTAGTGCGCTTTACCTCAGTGACCTCGCTAGCCTTGCTCTGAACTTGTGCCAGAAGAAACCATACGCAGAATTCCCCCACCATAACCAGATACTTGGTGATAGTTCCCTTGTTTGACCCGTTTACCTAAGTTAATATAAATGTAAGCACTAACACTAATATCATCAACAAATAAAACGCGCAGCATATAATTGACCTATCGATAAAAGCATAACATGGTCTTGATACGATTCTGATGTTACATTTATTTTTCTATACCAAGGGACAAAAATATCAAACCCAATTTAATTTCGACGTCCGAAAACCTTTCTCAGCACTTGGCCAAAAGAAAAAAGCATCCTCTTGTCGGCCTTATAGCAGCGACCGACTTTTGTCGCGGGCCAAACGTCGTACTTGGCACTTGTAAATATCGGTAACGGCGCCTGCTGTTCTCGACTGGACACACCAACTGCCAGCGGCCGGACGGCAGGCGATGTTCACGAGGCACTTTGTCGCCCGACCTTTGCCGTGCCGGAGCGGGGCTGACGTAGTGGTGCCGTGTCAGGAGCGGCGCCCCGGCACAGCACCGCCAGTCCCCGCGCTCTGCTGGGGAGGACTGGAGAACACACCAGCCTCTCTGCTCTGCTGGGGAGGACTGGAGAACACACCGCCTCTCAGCTCTGGCTGCGGGAGGACTGTGAGAACACACCAGCCTCTCTGCTCTGCTGGGGAGGACTTGAGGAACACACCAGCCTCTCAGCTCTGCCTGGGAGGATTGAGGGATAACACACAGCCTCTCTTGCTCTGCTGGGCGAGGACTGAGAACACGCCAGGCCTCTCTGTTATGCTGGGGAGGACTGGAGAACACACCAGCCTCTCTGCTCTGCTGGGGAGGACTGGGGAACACACCAGCCTCTCTGCTCTGCTGGGAGGACTGGGAAAACCACACTAGCCTCTCTGCTCTGCTGGGGAGGACTGGAGAATACACCAGCCTCTCTGCTCTTCTGGGGAGGACTGGAGAACACACCAGCCTCTCTGCTCTGCTGGGGAGGACGGGAGAACACACCAGCTTCTCTGCTCTTTCTGGGGAGACTGGATAACACACCGCCTATTTGCTCTTGCTGGGGAGGATGGAGAACACACCAGCCTCTCTGCTCTGCTGGAGGAGGACTGGAGACACCACCAGCCTCTCTGCTTCTGCTGGGGAGGACTGGAGAAAACACAGCCCTCTCTCTCTGCTGGGGGGGACTGGGAGAACACACCAGCCTCTCTGCCTCTGCTGGGGAGGTTTTGTCTCTCTGCTCTGCTGGGCGTTGGTCATTGGGAACTCTAGCGAGCAGACAACTCACAAATGCCAGGCCTCTCTTGCTCTGCTGGGAGAGTGACCGGTCACGGAAAATGCAACGGAGGCTCTATAACTCAGCGCAAGCACACACGACTACAAGTCCTCAACGTCCTTAGCATGCTGTGAGCAGCGGACGACGGATGTAAATCCCCGAATCCAGCCTCTCTGCGCTACTCAGCCTCGGGAAACCTTCTATCCAAGAAGGAAACTGGTTGGTAGAATGTTAACCCCCTTGGTCCCGATCTGTCCTGTAAGAGAAACACACCAGCCTCCCGCTCTGCTGTGGAAATATGGACTCGGGCTGAACGAAGTTCACGACCACTAGACGTCTTCTCTTGTCTAGTCTTGGCTGTGAAGGCCAGAGAGATCTCGAGGAAACAACCGGAACCAATCCCTCGCCGCTCTGACATTTATTCCAACTAGTGGTTACCAAAACATAGTTGTAGACAGCAACAAACACAAGAATAACCTTCATTCTAGCTGACTGTTCGTGGCAAAAGTAGGCAGTCTGGGCCAAGATCATGAGGCAACAGTCTCTCTGCCTGCTGGGGAGACTGGAGACAACCAGTTCTCATGCTCTGCTGGGAGGACCTGAGAAACTAGAGATAAACTATCACAGGCGCGTATTTGCGTACTGGCACTGGCGTGGTTGCGGCTAGAAGACTGCCGCAAGGTTCACAAACAACACTCCGGCTCCCGGTGCCCTGGCGTTATCCCTGCTCGTTGACGGTACGGCATAGCCGCCATAGCGACGACACGTGCTCCTCCTTCTACATCTCGACGTTGGCTGCGGGAACGCGTTAATCCATGAATGGACTAAGAGGCGACAACCCTCAGACCTCCTCTTGAACATGGCTGTGCGCTCCGCCTAAATTGAGGCCGGTGAGCTGCCCAAGGCACCCACCCCGTCCCTCTTCTAGCTACTGCTGGGAGAAGGATCTTGGATATCCCACGCCACTTCATGCGGACCAGTCCCTCCCTTGCCCTGTGCCTCGACTCGGTGCTGAGACGGTCGCCGTCTGAGGAGAGAACACCACCAGCCTCCCGCTCTGCTGGGGGAGGACTGGAGGAACACCACCAGCCTCCCGCTCTGCACGGGCCACCATGGCCCCGCACTGAAGGCTGGGCACCCCTGCCATACGTGCCGAGAATAGAAGCAGCTGGGAAAACAGCACCAGCTTCTCTGCTCTGGCTGGGGGGGGCGTCTGGAGTAACGCAGCAGGCAGCACCTATTTTCCTCCTCCCGCTGGCAGCTTACTGTGTGCAGGCTGGGCCAAGTGAAAAGCTCTCACACAGAACCTGTCTGCCTCCCTTCCCTGGGAGGACTGCGCCAGCACCACATCTACACCAGTGCCTCCCCGTACTGTGGCTTCCTGCCTCGTGCGCCCGGAAAGAGCCCCACGGGATAATTTGTTCGAAGAGAATGAATGCCCTCACTATGCGACAAGCCTTCGTGGCCGCTCTGCTGGTAGGACTGGAGAACGACACCAGCCTCTCTGCTCTGCTGGGGAGGACTGGAGAACACACCAGCCTCCTGCTCTGCTGGGTAGACTGGGGAATCGAACACATAGTCTCATCAAGAACTGTCTCTATACATCCTCGCGCCTCGAATGCCAGGTATAATCCCTAGTTGGAACGGTACACACCAGCCTCTCTGCTCTTCTGGTGAGGACTGGAGAACACACCAGCCTCTCTGCTCTTCTGGGGAGGACTGGAGAACAAAAACACCGGGCCACATTTTCAGCGTGCCTGCCCAAAGCCCACTTTTTGAAGTTTGGAATCCCAATAATATTAAACCCAGTTCTCTAACTCTTGTGATGAGTTTTGTGGACTGGAAACGAACTAGTAACCTCACCATGTTTAATCACTCTCTCTGCTCTGTAATAACTGGTGTCGGAAATAGTGAACATTGCCGTTTAAACATTGGGAAGAGAACAATCAAATCCAAAAGGTACCTCATCATGTTACTACTAATCCTGTTCACAATCATAGCGTTAGGGAACGCGACTGTAAGACCGAGGAGCGACGGACCGGTCCTCTTTGGACTGGCCTCGCCTGGGTTAGGGAGGAGCTGGCCCGATAAGTGAGTATCAACACTGAGCGCCACCGCTCCTCTCTTGCTGCACAGTGCCTTGGGCCAAGTCTCCTTCTTTTTGAGATACTGTAGGGGGAACACACCAGCCTCTCTGCTCATGTGCGAACTTAATCTTTGAGAATTTGGAGGGATAAGCGATAACTGGGTACATCAAAACCTCACTCTCAGCGCTCTCTCGTGCCTCTTTTGGGGAGGACTGTCGGAAACACACCCCAGGTTTTCTCTTTTTTCTTTTTTTTTTGCTCTGCTGGGGGAGGACTGGGGAACACACCAGCCTCTCTGCCCTGCTGGGGAGGACTGAGAACAAAACCAGCCTCTCTGCTCTTCTGGGGAGGACTGGAGAACACCACCAGTCTCTCTGCCCTGCTGGGCGAGGACTGGAGAACACCCCCCCCCCCCCCACAGTCTCTCTGCTCTTGCTGGGAGAGGACGGGAGACACACCAGCCTCTCTGCTCTGCTGGGGAGGACTGGAGAACACACCAGCCTCTCTGCTCTGCTGGGAAGGACTGGAGAACACACCAGCCTCTCTGCTCTGCTGGGGAGGACTGGGGAACTCACCAACCTCTCTGCTCTGCTGGGGAGGACTGGAGAACACACCAGCCTCTCTGCCCTTCTGGGGAACACACCAGCCTCTCAGCTCTGCTAGGGAAGACGCCAGTCAGCTGCAGTGGCGCACCGTCGGTGGCCGCGCTGCAGGATAGCTTGAAGCATTGTGGCGCCGTCTCCGCCGCCGTGTCAACATGGGCAATCGAAGGTCGGGCGATGAGTAGCTTCTGATGGGATGAGCGCAACATAATGCCTACCCAGCTAACAATTTGACGTTGTCGCTACGTTGTGACGAGGTTGCAACACAACTACACAACGTTGTGATATTTTTAATTTTGTAGCACTCCCAGGAAACGTTGTCACAACGTTTCCTTATGCGCTCACAAAACGTTGAAATAACGTTGCTGCAAACGTCTCTTTCTTGACAAGCCATAGCTAAACGTGACTTACGTGAGTCGATCATTAACCTTGAGTAGATGGTGAATATGCTCAATTTAGATAATTGTACCACATTGCGAGCTGTTCTTACCAAGTTACTAGAACAAAGTTGTGTCATCGTAACGATGCAATGTTGCTGTAACGTTTAATAGCGACGTGTAGACAACTTTTTCTTCACAACATTCACGACGTTGTCGCAACGTTGTTAAAAAGTAAAATTCCAACTTGATTTTTCCCAACGTTGTTACAACGGTATCTGATACCTGGGTACCTACTTACACCACTCTATCTGACCTGACTTATACCCACGACTCCGCCATCGAAGTCAGTTACTCGTCAGTGAGGTGGCGAATCCATCAGATGTCGCCAGCAGCTGATACAGTCTCCGCGTTCCACTACAGTGTGTTCCAGAGACTCACCTGCGTCCCTGCCGACGTTCTTTGCAACTCACCTCCGTCGCTGCCGACGTTCTATACAACTCACCTCAGTCTCTGCCGACGTTCTTTACAACTCACCTCCGTCGCTGCCGACGTTCTATACAACTCACCTCAGTCTCTGCCGACGTTGTTTACAACTCACCTCCGTCGCTGCCGACGTTCTATACAACTCACCTCAGTCTCTGCCGACGTTGTTTACGACTCACCTCCGTCTCTGCCGGCGTTGTTTACCACTCACCTCCGTCGTTGTCGACCTCGTCCCGGCAGTCCATCTCGAGTGGTATGGAGCAGTTGACACCGTCCCAGCCAGTGTCGCACGAGCAGCCGTACCAGCCGTCCGTCTTGACACAGGTGCCGCGGCCGCCGCAACCGCCCAGACAGCCCGCTGGAACACAGGTCAGATCAGGTCAGATCAGGTCAGATCAGGTCAGATCAGGTCAGATCAGGTCAGATCAGGTCAGATCAGTCGTCAGGTCAGATAGGTTCAATCAGGTCAGATCAGTCAGATCAGAGTTCAGGATCGGGTCAGATCGGGTCAGATCGGGTCAGATCGGGTCGGGTCGGGTCGGGTCGGGTCGGGTCGGGTCGGGCCGGGTCGGGTCGGGTCGGGTCGGGTCAAGTATCAGGTAGGTCGAGCCTGGGATAAGAAAACGTCTGATGTCATCAAAAGTTAAGGTCAAGTCCGGTAAATGTGTAGTCAACTCGAAGACGTGGCTCGAGGTCACGTCAGACAAGTAGTCAAGTAAGGTTGTCTAGAAAAGGTTAAATGTCAGGTAGGTGAGGTCTCGAGTTAATTGAATTTAAAATAGATTGCATCAGATATTTCAGCCTATCCGATGAAGTGGCTTGGAGCAATGTGGATAAGATCACCCCCATAACATTTAATTAGATTAAGGCGGTTCTGCTCAAATCAAGCCACATAACGGGTCAGGCTTAATCAGGTAAAATTTGCCACGGTCAAAGTTGATGTGAATTTAATGATTCGAGACTTCGTAACACTGCCTACTTAAAATTCAAGCTGTTTAAACATGCTGTAATGAGACTGTATAATCATGTCAGTATAAGGATGTCGCCAGATTAGTTAAAATACCTAGGAGAAGATAATTACTTTCCTGAGACAGGTCAGCCCCGAAGTCATTTTAATTCTACACCATTCCCCGAACATCACGAGATCACTGCATAGCAGCCGCGCGTTTCCATGGTTTTCACTAGCCCAACAGTATACAACTTACAACAACCAGGCCACCAATGCACTCGAGCCAAAGCCATATAACAAATGGAAAACCATCGGTTACATTTGTGTGTTGTGCTGCCACATTGGCTACGTGTGGGAGCTTCTGTTATACCTACAGCAGTGCGGTGCCATAAACCAAACGTTCGCAACAGGTATTGATTTGCTTCGCTCGCGCGCCTGGTGACGTCACCATGGCTGGAGCGCAGTGCACATGACGTGTGAATTAGTGGCGAGGTCGGCCGGACCGCAGCTTGATGAAGTGCCAGCCAGAACGCCGCCATAACAGCTCGCCTTGCCGGTTATATAGCCTCCGGCTGAGCCGCCCCGCTGAAAGCTCTTCACCGCGCGGGCTGCGTGTTCTCAGGGCTGCGCCAGCCCTGTTCCGGCCGACGTGATGCATGAGGCAATCATTTTTGTCCGCCAACGCCGCGCGGCGATGTCCAAAATCCATCGCGGTGTTTTTGCGCGGGTGAGGTCTCGGCAGATCGTTAAATTTACATCTCTCCGGGCGGCGGCGGCGGCGACCGGCGGACAGTGAGAAATGCCGGGTCTTGTCGCTGGATAGTGTCGACGCATTATCAATTGTGGCGCCGGCCGACCGACCGGCTGTACGCTGCCGACAGCCGGCCGCGAAGCCGACTTTTTAGCCGCCGCTGAACCAATAAGAATGGCTGACACGAAGAGGGCACTAGAAAGTTTGGCTGGGCCCATTTCGAGACCAGGATGAGCGCGAAGGCGGCACTCCACAAAAACAGCGGCCCATTGGCGGGCGACGTCAATAGCGAAGATGAAATGAATGTGTGATTAGAACCGAAGAAACGGCTGTGGCTGAGCTCCCGGAGAAGCCAGCGATTCTCTGCAGAAGAATACATGTGGACCGCGTATTGTGCGACCTCTTCTGAAATGCCAGTCCATCCTTCCCAGTGGTTCTGAGAGTAGCATGCATGACTGATGAGGTAATCGTGAAGCTGAAATCGATGGAGGGATAATCGATGCCCCCAATGACCGGCGGCAATAAAGCTGACCAGTTAGGCATACATTTTCAATGGACATCAATACCACTTACTACTGGCCGACTTCTGATAAACGAACCTGGTAGGAAATACGATACTACCACGAACACAGGATTATTGTGAAATGATTCCGTCCAATCAATCTGTATAATTTCCAACCTTCTGATTTGACTGGACTAAATTTGCATCTTCAGAACCAGGCACGTAGATAGGATTTCGTCAAGGGGGGGGGGGGCTTGAAAGGGCCCTTCCCGAGCATTGAAAGGCCCTCAAAATGGATATGAAAAAATCTATGGATTTCGGCCACTATATTTTGTGATGCTCTTTTTTCTTCAACTTTTGATGAACTGGACTGGACCAGGACCCTCAGGACCCTCAGAGAGGCCCATTAACCAGGCACGTAGCCAGGATTTAGTCCGGGGGCGGCACCTACAAAAACAGGCACGTAATTTTTCCCAGGGAGGAGGGGGCGCCTTGAGAGGGCCCATTCTCGAGCGTTGAAAGGGTCAAGTAGAACGGATGAAAAGGTCTGCTCCCTCCGTACTGGTGAGGGGACCATTTGGTATGTCCATGGGCCCTTCTGATTCGTCCAGGGCCCTTTGGGTCTGATCAGGGGCCCTTCGACCTGCACAGTGCCCTTTGAACTTCTCAGGGGCTCTCTGGTATGGCTAGGGGCCTTCCAGCTTGCTCAGGGGCCCTTTCGATCTGGTGAGGAACTGCACTGGCTGATTCTTCTCTCTTCCGACATGCTCAGGGGCCCCTCCGACTTTCTAGTGCTCAGGGGCCCCTCCAACCTGCCCAGGGGCCCTTTGTGCTGGCTAGGGGCCCATTCGACATGTTCAGGGGGCCTTCTGACACGCTCAGGGGCCCTTTCGGCTTGTCCAAGGGCCCCTCTGACATGCACATGTCTCTTTGAAACGTCCAATGGCCCTCTGATCTTTCAGAGAGGGTCCTGGCGGCCTTTCAGGGCCTCGAACTGCTCTAAGCTATCTAAAGATAACGCTTTGCGTGGTCCTCCGACTCTTAAAAAGCCCACGATACCGCGCTTCGCGCGGTCTCGCCGACCCTTTTCGGTGCACTGGCTTTGAAAAGGGCCCGCCGAGCCTCCATGGGGGAGGGAGGCGACCTCCTCCGCCTTCCCCTTGGCTAGGTGCCTGTTCAGAACTTAAACATTCTGAAATTTTGAATCAGTTAATAAGCTACCACAGTAGTTTATTAACTTAATAAGTCTTAATAAGTAAAAATAATCAGACTTAATAAGTCCGCCCCTGTAGCTCAGTCGGGAGAGCGCTGGTCTTCTGACCTATCCCAGTAGTGGCAGCCTGGTTCGGTCGACTTCGGCGCTCGCTATTTTCTCCTGACTGGGATGGCCTGCAGCCGTGGCAGCGGTCGCACCAAGGCCAGTGACGTTAGCGAGCGGGCGGACCGTGTGCTAGGTATGTCGGGGCACGTTTAACTTTCGGTCTCTATAAGTGTGCCGGCCAACAGGAATTGCGCGATCGGTTGTGAGGTCAGGACCAGCGCAACAAGCTCTGCTTAGCGCGGGTCCTGACCTCGGAAAGCCATCCATACAAAACATTCGGACTAAATTAAAAAAGAGAGAAAAAAAGCAAAACACAGTTCAACAATTTATGCATGATCACGGACAAAGATAAATAGTTTTGCATTCGCTTTTCCATGGACGTGCGCTTCAATTTTTACACGCTTTTATGTTGAAGCTTAGGCTTCCAATGGGAGCAAAAGGCTCCAATAGAAAATCGTATAACAGCGCTTTCATTCTTGTAGAATGAAAGCGTTGTTATACCATTTTTAATAGCACCACGCCAAACCCGCGAGCCTCCTATTTACGGTAGGTCGGGACGGCAGTAGCCACCACACCTGTGCCGCTCCCGGACCGGTCAGTATGTCCTGGCACCACCCCAGTTCTCCCGGCGGGGGTCCGGCTGCTCCTCCAGGGGGCTTCTCGCCTCAATATCGGGCACTGCGGCTCGATACACTGCCTCAGCCACCGCTGCCGCCGCTGCTGCCGCTGCCTCAGCCGCCGCTGCCGCCGCTGCCACCGCTGCCACCGCTGCCGCTGTCGCCGCTGCTGCCGCCGCTGTCGCCGCTGCTGTCGCTGCCGCTGTCACCGCCGACGCTGGTGAATGCCGGCGCGACACATCGTCGATCAGGCAGCGACGGCGGCAGCTGGGGAGTTCTCAGTGGGCAGACCGGACGCAGCCATTCACTCGTCCGGCCGTCAGATTTACACTGGCCCAATGGACCACCACGCCGCCCCGCCACCGCCCACATGGTGCGCTCGGTATGGAGACTTCGCGGCGGCTGTGTGGGGAATGTCGCCGCCCCGTGCTTATCGCGACAGAAATCGTTACTTGCCGGAACTGCGATGAGAACGCTGCCACTGGTGTAATGTGCGGCGGGAAGGTCGATTGTGGTGTGCGGCAGCGATACAGATGCAGCTTGGTGGGTAGCAGTGTGGTAGCACCATACAGGCTGAGTGAACAGGCTGAGTGGGTAGCACCATAGGCTGAGTGGGTAGCACCATTTTGTTTGGTTTTATTATGGGGGCTACATGCTAGGTGGACCGTAAAAATCGGCCCATTTGAAGTTGAGCATGAACATGGCTAGACTGGTAAATACAATAAATAAACGAATGTCGTGTCTAGGGTTATTTAGATGAAAAAATACTTCTCTCTGGTAGGAATTTTGTGAACAACTTCCAGTAAGGTCACTTTACACTCGTGCCACTCACAAATTATTTACATTCTTATGCGATTTGGAATGACATGTAGCCAAGTGCTCCAATGATGCTTGTCGGGGGAAATGTCGATGAACAATGGCTGCATTATATAACTGTATGCCTTTGATCAAACAAGCAGCTCCTTGATCTGTGAATAGTGATTATGTGAAATTATCATCCGGATCAACTTTAGCAAATGGGCATATTCCACTTCGTCTTAATTTCGACAATCAACCAATTGAGATTCCAGCTCGAACTAAATACAACAAATTCCATCGGAGAAGCCTGCAGGGCGAATGTTTCCGGGTTCGCGTTGCCACACGCTGCGAGCGCGGCGGTATCGATCTGCACTGAATTAAGAAGACCGTCCATTAACGTTCAAGAGATAGCAGCGGCAGTAAAAACCGGGGCCAGCATTAGCCGAGCGGGCCTAACTGAGCACAGCAGGCCAGCAAAACGCACCGGCACCGATACACGTAGGAGGTAACTACAGAGGTAATGCATTACGACAGACATGTGGTGTAGTGTCGGCTCTTCAAATGAAAACTCGACAAAAGCATCGAATAAAAGTCAGTAGGATCCATATCAGAGGAAAGATATCTTAAAACATATAGCAGTGTTGCTTAACGCCAATGATATGGTTACCCACTTTGGATGACCAGGACGACTCGTAAGTCGTTACCCCCTGGGCCCATCTGCCCTCCCCAATGGAGTATATGCACGTTGTGAGAAAAATACACCAAACGAAAGAGGAAATATTTCTAGTTCTTAAAATAATAATATTTTTCATAACTACTCCCTTCTTCTTAGCAAATAAGGCAATAAAGAAGCAGAAACGTTTACCGTACTTGAGTTGGTGACGTCACAGGCTATGAGTAGCTGACCTTCGCTAATGCTTAAGAAGATAGATAATTCATTTGAGGCCTCGATTGTGGAATGCTTATAGTTTTCGATCATAAAACATGTGGTTAAGTAAAACTAGATGCCATATTTTATTTGTTCCACTTTGGCTGCATTTATGTAAAAGAGCTATCAGGAAAGCGAAAACTTGTTTAGGCTACTAAATAAAATAAGCATTTTACACGCACAAATTATTTTGCGACCAAATGAAACAAAAAAAATGAAAAGCAGAAAAGAGCATTTGATTGTATTTTTAGAATCTATATGAGAAAATAGCATTCTCTATTGAAATCATGACGATGATCTTAAAAGTGGTGCCTGTGACGTACACCACCTGAAGCGTAGTCGGTTTCACGCAAGATGGCTAGTTTTCGCCAGCGCACTTAAATTAATGTTTTAAGCATGTTGTAGGCCTCGATAAACTTTAAAGTTATCAGCATGATCAGAAAATCATACTGTTTCCCGGACACATAAATTTTTCAATATTTTGGTGACCTGCATATACTCCATTGCGCACTGCGCACTGCGCAGACCGCAGTCCGAAGTCCTGATGCTGTGCCGCATAGCTTTGAAGCTATGCGGTACAGCATAATTACTTGCGTCTACTACTAGTGCCATCTAGGGACAGGAATGCAAGTACAAATGTGTTCTGTTGCTCTTAGTCTAAATCAGTGGTTCCCAGCGTAGTCAAACGTAGCCAAAAGCTGAACATCATTTAACGTTAAATGATTTTTATGCTCTTTGCGATAATAAGGTGACGGTGAAGCAACACGAAAACTAATGTGTAGGTATGTGCATACAGCATTGTGCGCTCCCTAACACGGATCGGCTATCACTTATCCGTTAGCTGATGAAACACTACCTATTACCCCTGTCTAAAACTAAACGTTTTATCACTCCAAGTAGGGTGATTTCCCCTATCTGAGAGTCACTGCTCTACAAGAGTGGAGATAATCCAAGCCCGCTGCAAATGCGCACCGAGCCTGGTTACTCCAAGTAAAAAGACAGGGAAAAAGATAGTTCTAGAACACATACCGTCTGGGAATACATGACTAGCAGCATTCATACTGCGTCGCTACGCGTATATCGGCGATGACTCTGATGACAAAATACACATAGTTGTGTGCCAAACTTATAAACTGAGGAAAAGATGACACCAAACCAGCGCCGCGAAACCTGAGAGAACTGTTACCAAGATATATAAATCATTTATTTTATTGCAATCTCAGGCTTCCCCGAATATTTGCCAGACACTCAAGCTGCATCAAGCGCATGCATATCAATTGAGTTAAATTAGGAAAGTTCTTTGAGAGACATTTGTGTAATTGTTTTTCGTGGTACGTATGTCTTCTGATAATTCCTTTGGAAAACAATAGTGTGTAACATACAAACAAAAAACTAAGAGAATCCGCACACTTACGTATGCTGCAGTGCTGTCCGTTCCAGCCCTGTAGGCAGACGCACGTGCCGTTCTTGCACTGTCCGTGGTCGCTGCAGCGCGGGTCACATGACCTCAGCTCACACAGCTGGCCGTTCCAGCCGGGGTCACAGACGCAGTCGCCGGCCTGACAGGAGCCGTGCGGGCCGCAGTCCAGGTTACACCGCGCTGAAAAATACCAGTTCTATCAATACAGGCTGAAACGGTATGCACTGAAACACGGGCAGGCAGCGCGATGACCTGGTGCACTAGTCCGCCGCGACACTGCCCCCGGTGCACTGCGCTGCCGCCCGCCACTAAGCTGGGCTTACGACCGTCGCTTGATGTAGCCTGCCGGGCAGCGAGACGTCGGTTTATCACAATTTAGCACGCAATTACGCCGCGGATTCGGAGATATTCGCCAGATGACGGCGCGCGGCGGCGGCGGCTGGCATGAAACACGACCGCCATGCAGGGCGACACAGCGCCGCGGACCGGCCGCCAAACCGCGGACGCGTCCGTCCGGAGATCGCTGACGACCGAGCAGCGCGTCAGGCAAATAGCCGTGTGGTGGCGGTCCGCGGGCGATGTCGGCCGTGTCTCTGACAAAGTTAGGTCGTTAAATCGCGGCCTGTCGGCGAAGAGTGACAAAAACAGAGCGTGGTATTGACACGGAGGCGCGGCGGCGAGGCGTCGGGAGCCAACTTGAGCGGCGTGTTCCAGCGATCGGGCACGCCCCGGAGTTGATGTGACCGGTGATCAGTGACAGGAGTCGTGTCGCCAGGCTCGTTCCGCAGAAGGAGCGGCGTTAGGTTAGTGGGGAGAGAGATGGCAATTGGCAGGCCGTAGAGTGGCGCTCGTGGGGTTTGAGACATGGACGATCAAGGTCCGGGTGAGGCGTGATATCCGTTTGGATGTTTTTTTTTTTTTAAATAGTAGATATGGGACTAAGCTCTGTGTGAGAGCATGCACATTGCACAAAGAAGCAGTGGAAATTAGCTCTCGTGGTGCTATCTGATATTTAACTACTGGGTTTCGCGTTAGAAGCAAAACTAATAGTTTCGCAGACTTTTGACAATTACGTTATTTTTTTTCGCGGATATAGCAAACAACATTTAATGACAGGAGATAAAAAACAAGAAGTTCAAGACACAAGTCGGTTAAAATATGCCGGGATTGTAAAGTAAAATAAAGCACATGAAAGAAGCAATTGATCAATTTAAATTTATCACATGTTCGATAGTAGAAAACATGGAACAAAAATGCTATTGGTATGATATATCACGATAACGCAATAAATAACATGGAGTTAACAGGGAAAATGCAAAGCAAGACGGATCATACCATCTCAAACGACCCACCCAGCTATCGTCCACAGGAGTGGCAGCACAGCCGGCTACTCACGTTTGGCACACTCTGGACCGGTCCATACTCACGTTTGTACACTCTGGACCGGTCCTACTCACATATGGCACACTCCTGGTCCGGATTCACTACTCCACATATTGGCACACTCTGGTCCGGTCCTACCACATATGGCACACTCTGGACCGATCCATCACGTATGGCACCACTCTGGTTCGGTCCACTCACATATGGCACACTCTGACCGGTCCTTCTTCTCACGTTGCACACTTCTTGGACCTGTCCTACTCCTTTTCACACTTCTGGACCGGTCCTAACTCCACGTTTGTCACACATCTGGAACGGTCCTTTTCATCACGTTTGGCACCTCCACGTTTCCGGTCCCTACTTCACATATGCCACACTCCTGGACCGGTCCTTACTCACGTATGGCACCACTCTGGTCCGGTCCTTACTCACATATTGGCACACTCTGGTCCACTCCTTACCACGTTTTGCACACTTC
The DNA here is from genome assembly GCA_014673585.1 of Semibalanus balanoides. Lineage (NCBI taxonomy): Eukaryota > Metazoa > Arthropoda > Thecostraca > Balanomorpha > Balanidae > Semibalanus > Semibalanus balanoides. Next base: position 37,348 of record VOPJ01008026.1, read on the forward strand.
TGGGACCGTTCCTACTCACATATGGCACACTCTGGACCGGTCCTTATCATCGTGTCACACTCTTGGACCGGTCCTTCTCACGTTGGCACACTCCGGTCCGGTTCCTAACTCACGTTTGGCCCACTCTTGTCCTGTCCTACTCACGTTTGTCACACTCTGGTCCGGTCCTACTCACGTTTGTCACACTCTGGACCGGTCTTACTCACATATGGCACACTCTGGACCGGTCCTACTCACGTTTGTCACACTCTGGTCCGGTCCTACTCACATATGGCACACTCTGGTCCGGTCCTACTCACGTTTGTCACACCTGGAACCGCCTTCTCACGTTTGGCACACTCCCGTCGGTCCTACTCACGTTTGGCCACACTCTTGTCCGGTCCTACTCACGATTGGCACACTCTGGTCCGGTCTACTCACACGTTTGTCACACTCTGGACCGGTTTCCTTACTTCACATTATGCAACACTCTGGACCGTCTACTCACATTTATGGCACACTCTGGACGGTCCTACTCACGTATGGCACACTCTGGTTCCGGTCTACTCACATTATGGCACATCGGACGGTCCTACTCACGTTTGTTCACACTCTGGACCGGTTCCTACTCAATTATGGCACCACTCTGGTCGGTCCTACTCCACGTTGTCAACACTCTGGACCGGTCCTACTCACATATGGCACACTCTGGAACCGGTCCTCTCTCATCCCCGTTTCACACTCGGACCGTCTCTACTTCACATATGGCACACTCTGGACCGGTATCCTACTCACCATATGGCACACCTCTTTGGTCCGTCCCTACTCACGTTCTGTCACCAACTCTGGACCGGTCCTACTCACGTTTGTCACACTCTTTGGACCGGTCCTTCTCACATATGGCACACTCTGGTCCGGTCCTACTCACATATGGCACACTCTGGACCGGTCCTACTCACGTATGGCACACTCTTGGTTCCGGTCCTTACTCACTTATTGGCCACACTTGTGTCCCGGTCCTACTTCACATATGGCACACTCTGACCCAGGTCCTTCTCACATATGGCACACTCTGGTCCACTCCTACTCACGTTTGTCACACTCTGGTCCGGTCCTTACTCACGTTGCGCACACTCTACCCGCGGTCTACTCACATTATGGCACACTCTTGACCCGTCTACTCACATATGACAACACTTCTGACCCCAGGTCCTACCACATATGACACACTCTGGGACCAGTCCTACTCACGTTTTTGGCACCACTCTTGACCCCGGTCCTAACTCACGTTTGGCCCATCTTAGGTCCGGTCCTACTCACATATGGCACACTCTGGACCGGTCCTACTCACATATGGCACACTCTGGTCCACTCCTACTCACGTTTGGCACACTCCGGTCCGGTCCACATGTCGTCGCAGAGGCAGCGGTCGCGGCTGAGGTCGAACACGCCGTGGCCGGAGCAGTCGGGCAGACAGCGGCGGATGCGCTCGTCCGGCTGCTGGCACGCTGAGCCGACCCAGCCGGCCAGACACACGCAGACCCCCTCCGTACACACACCGTGGCCCGAGCAGGTGGGGTGGGCACAGTCAGCTGTCGGGCACACAGGGTGAGGGGTGAGGTCAGAGGTCGACTAATCGGCGAACAGAGATAGTAGATAGGTGGTGTGGTCCAGGGAGGAAGACGAGCTGACGGGATAATGGTGGATGTGTGGGGGGTCGGCTCAATTTCGGTAGACAGGCGTCAAGTTAAAAGCTGGCTTTGAAAACCCGGTGCATTTTGTTTCCAAAAATGCTTGCCGATTTAGCTTCTAACTTATTCCCTTGGTAACCAACGAAAACCACAAGCAAAACATCGGTTAACCTCAGCACCAAAGTAGGGTTGTTTGAAGAAGAGCATGTCATGTTGTTGAGGTAATTAATCATGGTGATAATGTATTATGTATCACTGCATCAGTGCTACCATGTCAGGAGCGTCCCAGATACTTTGAAGTGCTACACGATCTAATGATGTGTCAGTATGAAGTGCATGGAATATTTAGATATTTCGGTGTACACAAGGAAGTGGAATAACTGCCATTAGCGACATTTACGACATTTGTGACATTGCAAATGTGCTTGCGACATTTCCTTTCGTTAATGGCCTGCAGCCACATTATTTGTGTTATTTAATTTATATGACACGTATGCTCTTGTATTATATATTTTTATACAATAAAAGAGCATTACTCATTTAATGTATTACTCATTTACTGATAAAAAGATCTATGCTTGTTTGCACAATGCACAGTTCTTCATCTCACACGGTAAGGAACCCTATCGACCACGGTTGCTAACGTAATCGCTCTGAAGAAGAACCATTTGCAATGCTAACACTATGACTGCGGACCACGTCTTGTTCCTACCGATAACAGTCATAAATCGAAACCATGTCCATGTCCCATGAAGTCTCTCAAATAACCAGCAGCGAGCCAACCTCTCCCACATTCAGACCCAAGACGCCATTGTTGCGCTAAGACACCGAGTATTGAGTACCGAGTAGTGCTATGGCGGCTGACCTCCTCAACACCTCCAATCACATCCCACATCACAGACATGCCCGGCTGGTGATCTGAGGTGGGCAGCGGCCTGACACGTCTCCCCGGATACTGGCCGGCCCAGTCATCCCAGACCGCGCCGGGGACACGATCCGGGGGCCATTCAGTAGCGGCCGCCCGCCTGATACCGGCCCATTGAGCGCTGGTTCAGGCTCGCCCGCAGCATTCCAAGTGGAGGCTCCCGGCGTCCATCCCGTCTGCAGAGGAGTGGCCCGCTCCGCACCACTGGTCGCCTCCACTCGGAAAACTCCTCCGATCTGCCCCTCCGATGGCCCCACTCCCGAACAGTAATTCAATATTCCCGGCCGGCGAGCGAGGCGTTGAGTTCGGCGCCGACGAATCCTCAATTTGAGCACCGCAGCTCTCTCTCTCTCTCTCTCTCTGTCGCGCTGCTGGCATGCCCTTCCCACACTGTTCCTTGCGCAACACACCATTCTGTTCGTTCACAACCTCAACGTTGGTTCTCATAGCTAAGACTTTCATCGCATTTATGCGATTCGCGCGGGCGCCACATGGGTCCGACTTTTCGCCACCATCGTGTATCTTGATCAGCTCAACTTGATTTCATTCGTATTAACTCTTCAGCCCGCCTCTACCCTCCCTGTTCCTCTCCCTGGTCACCGCTCGCAGCGACGGAGGAGCCTCTGCAGGATTCAGCAGACCGGGGGCTGTATTAACATTTTAGTCATCCTCCCAATGCCGTCCATTGTTGGCGACATAAAGTATTCAGACGGTCGCCGTCCTGCGAGGCTCGCTCGCCTCGGCCGGCTGCTTTATTGATGCGCGTTTGGCCGATAGATGGCGGTAGGGAGGCGTCGGTCGCCATCCACCGCCGCCGCCTACGGTAAATATTGCATACGGCGCGCGGTGATGGACGAGGATCCGGCCGGGCGTCTGACGAACACATTTACTCTCGGGCGCGGTAAGGAGCCGGGCGGCTCGGCAGGAAAACGAGCCATCGCTGCTTGTTAGCAGGTGAATCGGTCACAGACGGAGCTGGAGGGAGCAGGAAGTGGGGGAGCAAAGGGCATAGGAACGGGGAGCGGGGAGCGGGGAGCAGAGAGTGTGCGGCAATATATGTGAGTGGGGAGAAGAGTGGTACTCAGCGCTCACACCGCCGATGACGGATCAGCACGGTTATTTCAGTGGCGCTCGTGTTGCGTCAGAAAATCGATCGACATGGGATTGCTATACCAACCGTAAGTGGTGAGGAGATTTGGAATGTGGACCGTTATGATGCCCACCGGATACTGACCATGAGTACGAGGCCACGGGTCTGAGTACCAGGCCAAGAGTCTAACCATGAGGAGCGGCATCGATCGGTACGAGCAGCGTCTTAAACGCGAGGTCACAGTTGCATGCCATAAGACCACTGGGCTACAACGAAATCCCAACCACCCTTCGACAACACCACCCACAAGTTCGACAAAACCCGCCCCCGTCCCGAAATGACATGCAGAAACCCGCCCTCCCTCCTGCACAGAACACTCACCGGTCTGACAAAACTCTCCCTTCCAGCCGGTGGTGCAGACACACTGCCCCAGGCGGCAGACACCGTGCCGGTGACAGTCAGCTATGACGCAGTCGGTGGCGGGCAGGTCACACTCGGCACCCTTCCAGCCGTCATCGCAGTGACACAGACCACCGCCGTACGTTCCGTGGTTACTGCACAGCACCGGGCACACGTCTGTTGGCAGAGGAGAGGGGGCGGGCCCGGTTAAACGAGAAAGGTGGTGAATCGCCGCGCCTGGTTTTGTTATTTGTCCGATGGCGTCAAATGCTTATGTTGCATAAATCCTGCCGGGCGCCATTCTGGGGGGAAAGGGGCAGTGGTGAAACAATACAAAAATAAGGGGAGTCTAGGAGTGGATCTTTAAGTGTTCTATGACACGCTGTCTACCTACCAGGTTTCTTTTTTCATCATAATGCATAATTTCATCATGTAATTGTACAGTGGACACACAAACAGGCTTGACTTTTCATACCAGAGCTGTTGACTTGGCTTGAGAAAAAAAAACTTGAGCCCACCTACTCATTTTTTTAAAACAGATTAAAGCTACCAAACATTCTAGTTGCAGGGTTCTCATTTATAGACGCCTTAATTTCGGTGGAATACTTTGCAGAAAATCTACCAGCAACAGAAGCCTCATTTATTACGAAGCAAGAGGCCCTTTGTAATGTGTAATGTTCTCTCATAAACAACATTAACTTCTGGTCCGTATCATTAGACACCACAAACAAAGAAGAGCAACTGGCACTAATGACAAAAAATATCCCCAACATCAATAACAATCAGTCAGCAAAAACCGAAAGGAATCGAGGAAGGCAACAAAGCAGCAATTTGCCTGATTGGTCTGAAGCTGGGTAATTATAATAATTACACATTTGTAATCGATGCAGAATGACATACTAAAACTGATAAAAATACATGCATATAATGCATATGACGATAAACAATAGATACTGCCGGAAGTATCCCTTCTTTCGAGTAGTGTCACCATCCAGCAGTGAGCGGAAGCGCTGCAGGTATGCGCCGGTGGCGGTCTGACATCCATTTAGCCTCGGGCCGGTCCAATCGGTCCACGGGGAGGTACGATCAGTACGGAGAGCGCGTGCCGGGCCGCTCGGGTGACCCCAGATGTGTGCCCTCCCTTCCTCCTTCTGCGGGGAGGGGGGCCACTTAGTATGCAGCGGGCGACCACCGGGTCAGATGGAGCGGCTATAGCGGCCACGGTAGTCAGAGCCGGGCTCCGGAGCCGCACTTCCGCCACCGGCCAAACTCGCCCCCACGCCACCGAGTTAGCCGTCTACAGAACCCACCCACTCACGCTTCTGAGTTCGCCGCCTACCGCCTACTAAAATCACTCGTACGTAAGGCCCTGTAACCTCGTGCCTCTCTGAGTTAGTCGAGACTCGCCCACTCAGCTGCAGATGGGTCCCCGAGAAATGGAAGTCGACTGCTGAGTCCGGTGAGGGCTTTCAGAAGCGAAGGCATTGCACAGCAAACTTGTGCGGTCATAGTTAGCACTTAGCAGTACCTTGCTGAAAGTCAAACTTGGCTTCAAAGGCCAAGTCCTATGTCATTTGGCAGATTTGATTCGAAGTTACCCGAGTTCGCAGCATAGCTATCGACATTCCGTGGTAGTAATGCTTTCCGTATGCGGTCTAACACTGTGTGGCCTGGACCACGAGCTATTGCTGCTTACACAAGCCGGCAAAACGTGCTTCCTCGTCATAAAAGAAACGACCACGTCATTCCCCTGCCCAAACATATCGACTCTGCGGGCGCGCGATGCCACCCCTCGGCAAAGCACCACAATGCGGCTTCAGCTAAAACACAAAGCCTGTTTTTTCAGCGTTCGCCGCATGCTCGCTAACATCGACGGCGAGCCCCGAGCTTTTACGCTAATGAGCTCCATACGTTACAACACAGAAACAGCCAGATTAGTGCCTATAAAGAATGTCACGCGAAGGATGCCGCGGCATACCTCCGTGAGGGTTCCGGGGCCGGCGCGGCGGCTTTATGCCGCTAGGAATGCGGCGCTGGCGGTGTTGGTGCGTGGTGTTTGGCTTGGCTGGGGTGGCCTCAGACAGACAGAGAGCACGGTTCGCGGCGGGGCGGGCCGCCGGCGCCAGCCAAAGAAAAGCTCCCCAGCGCAATAACTCATGGTGATGGAAATACAAGACATGCACAGCATGGGGATACCTAGATGGCTTCTTTATGGTGACAATGGAGAGAAGAAAAAATGTTTTAGGTTGCCCCCTTGTCAAGACAAAGGCATGACAAGTAGCAGCAGCAACCAAGTTATGAGGACAAACTCTATTTTGCTAAACTGCACGAAACGCAATTTCATGTCGACCTCTCCTAAACCTGCAGGCCGCCAGCCAGTGAGCCTCGCTGTCACCGAGACATACGTTCCGCTTGACAAGCTCTTCATAACTCCGCGGCACATGATCCAGCGGCCGTCTGTTCCGGGAGAGGCATGAGCTGCATGTCATTGTCACACAAAGTCCGTGTCTCCTGTCAGCCTACACTGATTCATTCCCGCGTCTGTTTGCCAAACTCCGAGGCAACAATGGCGCCGCCTCACCGGTCTCTGCTGCGTCATCTGTCTCGACTTAGCACTTCTCCAAACCAGACCGGCCAATCGAGAGAAAGGTACAACAGCCTTCCTCCTCCCACAGGACATGCGTGTTGTCAAATGTTCGGACGTCACCCCACCAAACTTTGCCTATCTTGATCTAATATTTAGCCTAAGATCAGTGTCGCGGGAATATATAGCAATCTTACAGATATATAAATAAAGTTATGAACAGTCAATGTGGTTGAATGCCGCACATTCAGGGATAATGTGACAGTCACCAATAAGTAGAAACTTGCCATAATGCAAGACGGAAAACTTTTCAATCTAACGTTGTAGATATTAACCTGCCGAGTCACGACTCAACAACACACTAGACACAAACCAAAAAATGCAGGGTGTCCACATGCTTCCGGCTACCGAACCAACTACATCCCAGACCACTGCTTCCAGACGATATCCTCCGCTTAACACGTACATACCACACACCCAGGGCGGGTGCGTATGATGTAGCGTGTAATTCCCGACCTCCACCTGTATGTACTCACTGATGGCGCAGTCGTCTCCTGTATATCCGGGCCGGCAGCTACAGACGCCCAGGTGGCAGCTGCCCTGTCCGGAGCAGTCGGCCTGACACCTCAGCGAGCCCGGCTCCCCAGCGTTCATCATCAGCCGGACCGGCGCCGCCGTGTCTCCGTCGTTCAGTACGGCCACGAACCAGCGGCCAGGCGCCAGGTGCTCCGTCACCGTCACGTTCACCAGCAGCTCGGCAGAGAGAACCGAGCGGCCGGCGCGGAACAGCACGCGCGCGCTGCGCTCCAGCCGGCCGGCGCGCGCGAACGCGCCGAACTCGTGCTGCGTGACGCGAGGAGCCGAGTTACGGCGGCCGTAGACGGCCAGACTGGCCGACCACGGCGCTGTGATGGTCAGGTTCATCACCTATGGGGAGAGGTGAGAGGGAGGGGTCCGAGTCAGAGCGGGGGCTGGTCAGTGAGGTGGAGATAAGGAAGCACGGCCTGGTCGGGGAAAGGGGAATCAGGGAGCATGTGTGTTCGTTCAGTTTAGAGTTACACGAACACATCGCATACATCAGAGCATCCAATATAGTTGAATTGTGACTCAAAGCAATGAAATATGGTTTGTCTGAGTTCTTAAGAATATATATATTAATATTTTGTAGAGAAACATATAAATTTAATCAATGTGTCAAAAGTTGTATCATTCCTTGTCAAAGCCAGCCAACTTCAGCTGCCATTCTTTACTCAGCCACCACTGCCACTGTCCCACAGTAGACAGAAGCCGGTCAGCCCTGTGTGTGACCGACTCATCGATCACCGCCGCCCAATAGCCGGCCGGTAATGCGGGACGTTTTTGCTGCTGGCGTGACCGGCAGGTCGCCGCCGTCGGTTTGTGGTCGGGTCGGGTCGGTCGGGACTCGGGCCGTCGGTTTGTGGTGAACGGGTCCGGTCGGTCGGGACTCGGGAGCCACCGCGCTGTGTGTGACCGGTGCCGTCCCTGCGCGGTCCCCAGGAGGGAGGGGGAGGGGTGACGTATCGGCTGCCCGTCAGACCGGCCAGTCTGGCCACAGGCAGGGGGCAGAGGGGGAGGGGCGGGCCGTTCCATTTAGAGGCCCTCGATGGATGGAGGCCGGTCACGCTGCGGCTGAGGGACGGCAGGTGAGGGGGCGTCACTCGGTCACTACACGTCGGCGCAGAAGGCCGCCAAAGGTCACGGTATGTGGTCTGTCGGCGTATATGGCTTTGGCGTTCGGGGGGGGGGGAGATCCTCACTGCTTGGCGATAGGCGCTTTTAGGATTATTCCCTCAGCTCAGACTCCAACAACAAGTCTCGCTGTGGTGCCGGAGCGAGGCAGACATTACAGTTTCCCGTTGTGCAAGATGGCATCCCGGCTCTATCACACTTGACACCTTTTCAACAAGTGTAATGCATTGTATTTGGTTTCGTCTGTATGCACGTGTAAAATATAATGCCAGTGTATGCGTGTCCTGTGGTTTTCCTTAGCTTTTTCTTTGAACGAATTACTTTACGTCATGATAGTAGGTACTTTAGCTTTTTTTATGAACACATCACTTAAGCGTGAAATAGGCCCTATTCCTTGTTTGGTCTGGATTTACATAATCCGTTAACGTTTTGTTTCTTTACTTGACAAAAGTGCCAGAAGTTAATTCCCCCGGAATATGGCTTTAGATGTTCCGGGGAAGACAGAGAATGTAATGCTGAATCAGGGCGGAGAGACACGGAACTCCCGGACAGGGGTGAGTGCGTGTTTGCATGTCGAGTGCTATGCTGCCGAGGTCGCCGTTGTTTACAGCTCGTTCCCCAGTGGTCCACTGTCCACCACACAAGTCAACGCTCCAAACAGTGTCGCCAGCTTTTTATCAGCCAGACACTCAGTTTGCAAGACTGCTCTTTTAAAGGGAATAGTTTCACCTTGAAAAAAATGAGTAAAAGTCAGAAAATGAATAAAGAGAAGCAAGAAATTAAGTTCATATTACTAGTAAGTCAAAGAACCATATTTACACGCGGAAAAAGCAAATAAATGTCAATATTGGTGAATTCATATTTTTTCCTCTAAGTAATGCAAATAGCTTGCTTAGAAGCAGTATTCATCAAAACGTCATCAATTGGCGGGATCGTGCGCAATATAAGACAGTACTTGCTAATAACTTGTTTGAAGATGACCGAAAAGAACGCTTTTAGAACCACGGAGATTAATTCGAATGTCAAATCAGTGCTTATTCCATTTATTTATTTGGCTTAATCGCCTTCGCGATATTTATTGGGGAGTCACATAGATATAAACAAACGGCAAAGAATACTTATATTCCTTGCGTTATTTGTGTTTATCCAAGAAGAGTTTCCGTGGTTCATCATGGGACGTGGAATGGTTAAATATTTTCAACATAGTCCTATTACCATGTATTCATTTACGTCAATTATCAGTGTAATTATTTGCATAAATCAGTGGCAGTGAAACGAGAGTTATTCCTGAAACCCTGCACTCAGGAAGAAGCACGTATGTAAAACGGATTTTCGCTCATCTGTAAGAACTGGTAAGTTCTGAATAATTTTGCTGGAATGTTGCTGAGAAATAAACGTTTTATAGACGATTTAAGCAATCAAAATCAAGAAAATCCTCCGCAAAGTTTATTCTTTGCAATCCAGGTAATGCGTACTGAAACAATGTTTTTGTCCAGTCCAGCACTAAAGCATTTCTCAAAGACTTTTCCAAAGTCTTACGTCATCTCTACGTCATATTCATGACGTCACATCAGCCAAAATCAGCCCATATCAGCGATTTGGAGTTACCGGGTATACCCGGTCCCGACTTTTCGGACTGAAATATTAAATAAATAAGAGGGTTCTGGAAATGTGAAAGCGTCACAAGTCAATTTCGAGCATGCGCCACACTTGGCTCATCTCAACTCAAACACTATGTGACGGTGACAATTCCTTTAAGTATCTGTATTTCCAAAGATAACAAAATCGGGAAACGTGGTTTATAGCTAAAAATATTTGTTAAATTTGTGTGCTCTTAAAGGCATCATAAACATCCTACATGGCTAAAATGATATTTTTGGCAATGGTCAAGGTCGAGGTCAGATCACAAAAGGTTATTTTCCGCAAAATAGTTTGGAAAGTCATGCGACACATGTTGATGGTCTGTTTTATGCGTAAAATCCGATATTGATAATAATTTTACCAACTGAACTCACTTAAGTGAGGTAAGTGTCGATCTCAGGTCAAGTTCAGGTCACGAAAGGTCAACATTTGAATGGATAAATCTTAACAAAAAAGGCATGTTTTTCTAGACCAGTTTTATCTCAGAAATACAGCGCTGACATTCATCTGTATTTATCTTGTTAAAAAAATGCAATTTCAAAATTTGACGTAATGTCTTACCATACAAGGAGTTGGGGAGAGAAAAAAGAGAAAAAAGAGGAATTTAAAAAAATAAAGTTATTGTTTTGCAATTTGGTTTAGGTACTTTTAATATGTAGTTCCCCAACATTTATTCTGTTTTTAATCATCTTCGAAAATTTTGATTTTGTTACGCCTTCCCCCACATTTAAAAAAAATTCGGTGTGTTAAAAATAACATTAAAAATGAGAAATTGCCGTTTTGTAGGCCTTGACTTTGCTATAATAGGAAATCTTTGGTTTGACTCTAAGTCAAAACGTGGTCTTTGTATGACCTGTTTAAGTTTAGCTAATTTCATCGTGAAACTCGTGTGAAGCGACGTCACAAAATTTGTCATGTCTAAAAAAAGATCAACAAAATTTCTTCAGTTTTTCACAGAAGATGTAAAATGGATGCAGTAGAAGGTTATAAAAGCTTCACGTTGACAAATCCATTGTGTTTTGAGCTATCGCGAAAACTCTCCAGGGGGTCAATATTTGCCCCCTAGTCAAGCGCGGGTTAAGTCATTCTTTGTAAAAGATTACTTAATAAGTATTGCAATCGAGTGACTATCGATCCTCCGTGTAGACATGTTTTCTTCCATGCAAAATGCACGTGTGAGCGGCGAGCTGTACTGACCTGTGGGTGACTGATGTCGTGCTGTACTGACCTGTGGGTGACTGATGTCGTGCTGTACTGACCTGTGGGTGACTGATGTCGAGCTGTACTGACCTGTGGGTGACTGATGTCGAGCTGTACTGACCTAGTGGGTGACTGATGTTCGAGCTGTATTGACCTGTTGGGTGACTGATGTGAGGGCGGTGTAACTGACCTGTGGGTGCTGATGTCAAGCTGATACTGACCTGTGGGGTGGACTGATGTAGAGTGCTGTGTACTCGACCTGAGGGTGATCTGATGTCGACTGTACTGACCTGAGGGTGACTGAATGTCGATTTGTACTGACCTGAGGGTGACTGACTGATCGGAGTCTGTACGGACATGTGGGTGCTGGATGTCGAGACTGTACTGACCTGTGCCGGTGACTGGATGTCCGGAGCGTGTAAGGTACTGGGACGGCTGTGGGTGACTGATGTGAGCTGTAGCTGACCTGGGGTGGACTGATGTCGAGGCTGTACTGACCTGTGGGTGACTGATGTCGAGCTGTACTGACCTGTGGGTGACTGATGTCGAGCTGTACTGACCTGTGGGTGACTGGTGTCGAGCTGTACTGACCTGTGGGTGACTGATGTCGAGCTGTACTGACCTGTGGGTGACTGATGTCGTGCTCCAGTGTCCATAGCTCGTGGGGTTGCAGCCGGTGCGTCACTGCTGAGTTGACCGTCAGTCGTGACGGTGTCGGCGGAGGCGGCGGAGTCCATGGAGAGACCGGTGAGGACGTCCTGGACGGTGTCACCGCCTCTGCCACATCCACTGCTGACAGAGCAGAGACAGCGTCAGCTATCATCCGAAACCTCTGGCCTCTGAACGGACCATTATTCACGTCATTTTTCTCAGGCTACGCGAAATATTTGTATGTTTAACTACTGATGTAATCAAACAAGACCCAGACTCTAGTTCGCCATGGGACAACTTGGTTTACCTTTTATCACATTGGTTTACATTTCATCGCCGTAGTTCTACCCTTGTTTACTTTTTCAATTCGACTTGTCTTGATACCAATTATAAGGAAAATAATTACTCAAATTATATGTCAATAAAACTACATAAATATTATTATCGTTTTTGTTTAGCAGCGTAATCATCGCAAAGGCATGTCGACCACTTGACAAATTTTAGAAGCTTCACAAAATGATTTGTATCGCATGTCATATTGAGACGATTTCTCTCAGTTGATGGTATGCTGAACATTTATTATTATTATATGCACTACCACCCATTGATAGGTGACTAGGAGTGCCTCCGCCTTCGATCCTTATGTTAACGTAACGTTACGTTAAAGGGAATGTTTCATGTTTGTATTGGTTTTGAGCTGAGAAAGCCATCATCTTTGAACGTTAGTTAAAAACATTTTTTTCTTCTTCAAAACTTAAACAATTTTAAGCAAATTTATTTCAAATTTGCAAAAGGGGTCTATGTAAATGCCACCACTGATTGGTTGACAGCCATTCAAGATAGTTGGTCCTGAGAGAACAATGACTTGTATTTCTCAAACCTTGGTTGGATTACCTGCTGCGAGTATTAAAAAATGTATTCAAGTCGCCAGCGTTGTCTATGTCTACAAAGATTGTGCCAAATCCCGATAGCTCTCTATAGCTCAATAATGACGTCATTGTCCCCCAAAAACAATTTTAAGTTAAAGAGCATGTTTTACCTTCTGAAATTTATTCCTTACCTTCTGACCTTCTTACCTTCTGACATATTCGACGATTCTGGCGACTTGAATACAAAAGTAATTTGTTATCGTACTCACAGCAGGTAACACAGCCAGGGCTCGAGCAATTAGGTCGCTTTTCTCCCAGGACCAACAATCTTGAAGTCGCTGTCAGCCAATCAGCGGCGGCACTAGCCTAAACGCATTTTGCGAGAATACAAAATCCTTGATTAAAAACGGTTAAGTTTTGGGAAAAATGGCTTTAGTCTTTTCAATAACGGCCAAAGACAACGGATATCTCAGTTTAAGGCCAATACAAAGGTAAATAATTCCCTTTTAGTGACTTTTCGAGAATCAATAGCCGTTTTCACGATGGGTTATTTTGCGCGAAATGTTTTAAAACATTTTAAAATGTTTTAAAATGTTTTAGAGTAAGCCGCTTCAACGATGGATCTAATTGTGCGAAAAAAATGTTTTGAACCCTCGCCCTAGCGGTCCCATACGGCGAGGGTTAAAAACATGTCTCGAAATTAGCCCAGTCAAGCAAAGACGGCTACCCTGAAAGTTCTGAAACATTTTAAAAACATTTTAAAATGTTTTAAAACATTTCGCGCAAAATAAGCCATCGTGAAAACGGCTAATATCATCATGGTTTTCAGCAGCATTTGCTTTATATTTTTGACTAGGCCGGCGTATATTTCACAACTTGCAGAAAGGTGAAACATTCTCATTAACATACAACTCTTTAACTCAAATATTGTTTCCATCTACCCGAGTAATAGCACAAGTTTGATGCTTCAAAACAGTGGTTCTAAAAAGGAAATAACTACCCAGATTGAGGTAATGGAGAACCTTCGGGCAGTGAGTTGCGCAGCCGAGCCTGCTAATAATTACAGCTAATTTCGTTTAATGATGGCGGACAATGCACATAATCTATCACAGTTTTTGTTTTCCTTAGTCACCCTCACCATGATATGGCAACGAACGTCAAAATCAATCAATCCTAAATGATGCCCAGCTTTGTGTTATGGTTTGCGCGTTGTTATACCCTGGAAACAACTGCTTTATGCTAAAGGCAACATCACGCGTGTCTTCTTATATTTGTGTTCCTAGATGGCACTAGTAGTAAACGCCTGGATTAATGCTGTACCGCGTAGCTTGAAGCCGATAACTGCTGATTGCCCAATAGGTGAAGGGGTAACGGGTCATTCTGATCATCAACAGCGGGTAGCCATACCTTTAAAGGGAGGTGTTCACCTTTAACATGGGGTTTTGAACTGAGATAGCAGTTTTGAAAGCAAGATCGAAAAAATTAGTTATGGCGAAGAATTAAGGCTCGCAACGCTAAAAGTAGTTTTCGACACAGGATTAGTCTGCATTTTCTTGGGGGCCCCGACAACAGCTTCGGTAGTTGCCGGCCAGACGGGCTCCCGAGATAGGACACTCTCTGAACCACGTAGTACCTGATCACGACCGCTCGTTTAAATATCCGCTGGAAGCCGCCCTGGCTGACGGCTGCAACCCTTGTCAGAGACTGTACTTAGGCGTATGGCGGAGCCAGAAACGCCACCTGTGCTATCGTTACGAATTTTTCTCGTGGAAATACAAAGTGAAAAACCGTTACTTCTTCTCCACATAATCCATCACTTAGTCCAAACCAAAGTCATATTCGGTTTAGCTCAAGATTGCACCGTATGGTGAATTTCAAGACAACTTTCAACGTGAACTATACCTTTAACACTTAGTTAGAATTTAAGACCACCGATCACAAGCGGAACTGGGGGGGGGGGGGGCTAATGTTAATTTGATATATTTTAACTCAGTTCTTACCATGCAACGCCATAGGCCTTATGTTAAAATTTGAAATCATTGGCGGGGGCTCGGGCCCTCCCCAAGAGATATAAAGTTCCACCCCTGCTGCACCGATTAAACGTTTCAGTCATCAGTGCATTGCTTTGCATGACAGTATCTATGCTGCAATAAACACTCGCTCGTTTTTTTCTCCCAAAATTGCATCTCCAGCTCGTGCAAACACAGTCAGTCTGTTTGCCGTTGCTGCAGTCGCGATGGTATCCATCTTCTGTCAGAGGAAAACTCACAGTTAGAGCCGGTGCCAACTGCCTCGATAAATCACACCGCGTTCTGCATGCAGTACACACTGCAAGAGCCGCTCCGGGGGCGCTGCCACTCTGAATAACCAGGCTCGGCTCAAATGACGAAACGCTTCCCAGCGGATCAGTAGAGCCGCTTTCCAGCCGCGAGACGCGCAATACACGCAACGACCGTCACGGGACGGTAGCAGCGTGAACTCTCGCTCTCTCTCGCTCACTCTCGCTCTCTCTCGCTCTCTATCGCTCTCTCTCGCTCTCTCTCGCTCTCTCTCGCTCTCTCTCTGCTCTCTCTCTCTCTCTTCTCTCTCTCTCTCTCTCTCTCTCTCTACTGCTCTCCTCGCTCTCTCTCTCTCTATCGCTTCTTTTCTCTTCTCGCTTCTCTTTCTCGCTACTCTCTCGTCTCTCTTCGCTCTCTCTCGCTCTTTCTCGCTCTTCTCGCTCTCTCGCTCTCTCTCGCTCTCTTCTCGCTCTTCTCTCGCTCTCTCTCTCGCTCTCTCTCGCTCTCCTCTCGCTCTCTCGCTCTTTTCTCGCCTCTCTCTCTCTCTCTCTCTTCTCTCTTCTCTCGCTCTCTCTCCTCTCTCCTCGCTCTCTACTCGCTCTCTCTTGCTCTCTCTCGCTCTTCTCGCTCTCTTCGCTCCTCTCGCTCTCTCGCTCTCTTCGCTCTCTACGCCTCTCTCGCTACCTCTCGCTCTCTAGCTCTCTCTCCGTCTCTCCTCTTCTCTCGCCTCTCGCTCTTCTCTCTCTTCTCTTCTCTATCTCTCTCTTTCTCTCGCTCTCTCGCTCTCTCTCTCTCTCTCTCTCTCTCTCTCTCTCTCTCTCTCTCTCTCTCTCTCTCTCTCTCTCTCTCGCTCTGACCCAGCTGCCATCCTGCTCTGACTATTATTGACCGGTCGGCAGTGTGACAGCAGGACCCGTGGCGCGACAGTGCGCTGGGAGTCATTGCAACTACGCTCTATCATACCGATGCAAAGAGATATGAAGCACTCCAGCCCCGGACCCGCCCATCACTGGTCCCCCTCGCCGCTGCAGCCGCCCACCCACACATCCCAGCCTACCACCGGTCTCCGGGGCCCGGGCTCCTAATGAAGGAGGGAATGTCCACGCATCTGTCCCGGCAGCAACATCCGTCTATTAGCGCGCGATCGATGAGAGGCGCACGGGACGGAGGGCGACCCTTCAGCGCCGTGTCGCAGACGCTCGCAGACGCTCCGGAGCGCACCGCTGCCAGCCATAATCAGCCGGCATTCATGTCCCGGCCAGCGCACTGTAATTGCATCGGCGAGAAATGGCATCATCAGCGCGGGATACGGCTCGGCGCGGCGCGGCTGATGTTAGAGGTGATTCCGCAGCCGGTACGCTGCGTGCTAGGGCAGCGACCGGGACATTTTTAGAGCGCGGCATTTGCGTGCGCGGGCACACGCACCAGTCTCCAAGCGGATCCATATTGCCGACGAGCTGCCAGTGGCGGCATTGACCCGGGGTCCAGCGGTACAGAAGTCCAGCACCCAGTGTCCAGCGGCAGTACTCAGGGGTCGAGAGAGTCCACTCTGAGCTCGGCCAT
>VOPJ01008028.1:0-14621 GCA_014673585.1 Semibalanus balanoides
GGGGGGCAAAGACGTCTCCTGGTTATCTGCCAACCAATGATCGCAGCGAGATGCGCAAGGCGGCATTCGAGCGCTCTCATTGAGATACATTCTAAACAACACATGACAGTTTCAAATTGAGGTCACATGTCAGATCACAGTCAGGTCAAAGGTGTCGGTTTGCGACCCTGGCGGAGGTAAGAAAAACCCACATAGACCCCATACTAGCCATTTTCACGATGGCTTATTTTGCGCGAAATGTTTTAAAACATTTTAAAATGTTTTAAAATGTTTCAGTGGTAGCCCGTCTTTCACGATGGCCTAATTTTGCGAAGAAAGTTTTAAAAAAACCCTTGCTGTATAGGGACGTAGGGCGAGGGTTAAAACAATTTTTTCGCCAATTAGTCCATCGTGATAAGCGGAATACTCTAAAACATTTTAAAACATTTTAAAATGTTTTAAAACATTTCGCGCAAAATAACCCATTGTGAAAACGGCTACTAGCTAAAAGCGACGGTACAGGAGATCGCTGACTTGATGGAGCCCGACAAAACTATTCGAGCCGTGAGCGTCCGTGGAAAGGCGGAAAGTTATATTTTTCGTGGACGTTCAATGATGTCCATCATAACAAGTGACACGGATAGCGTCGGTCTAAAACTTGTTTGCCGTTACCCAAATAACAAACCGTTTTTTTTCGTCTAACACCATGCCATTCCGACATTCGCATCGATGCGGTGCGATCTCGACAGTGCAATCTTGCGGTCTGGCGTCTTTTGACGCCAAGACGCGCTGCCAACCCTGACCGGGCCTCCTCAGCTCCACTTAGCATCGCGGCGGCCTGCTCTCATGATCCTCCGTCTCGTCCTGATATCTGTCTCGGCCACTGTATATTTCACCGACCTTTGCTGTCGTGTTTTGTCATCGACGATGCCAAAACAGCGTCGCAGAGCGGCGACGTTGCGCGGCGACACGCGACAGATAGAATCGGCCGCCGCCATAGACGGAGCGGCCGATGCCGATATGCAGTGACCTGTAACGGTGCGTCGCGTCGATGCCGACCGAGGGCCGCCCGGGTCGCCGGGTGGACCGGCGGCGGTGGCGGCTCATTATCATATCATTATACAGCGGTGCCCGGAGTGTAGATTGATGCGCTGCTCTGCGGTGGCCCCGGGAACTGGATTGGCGGGGTGCGGGCGCGGTCACTGCATGGCTGGTGAGGTGTGCAAGATGGAGCGGTGGGGTGGCGGGAGGTGTTCTGTCCCGCGCCATACCGACTGCGACTGGTCTGGTCAGAAGCCTTGCGTTGACGATTGGGAGAGGAAAATATGCGTAGGAGAAGCCAGCATGTTTTCACTGAACGTCGCCCACCGGGCTCCAGAAGAACCGAGACCAGGCTTCAGTGCCAGTACTCAATACATTGAGTGCAGGCGGTCTCCGAAAGCGCGCTGGACTAGTCCCTGACGCGATGTCTGTTTTTACATCCAGCGGAGGTATAGAATCTATCCTAGATTGTCATTTGAAGCGTCCCAAGGCGAGCCTGTACCTAATGTGTCACTCCAAACAACCCCGCAAAACCCCGCCACCATCCGGCACCGCGCTCAGGTTTGACACGACATCAATACGTAACTCAGGTAAACGAAACTGTCGCTCCCCATCGCTTCTCGAAGAGCGGCGGTCTGAGAGCGGATCGATGACGGCGGGCCGGCGCCACAGCCGCGAGAAACACGAGTCGAAGATTAATCGGTGCAGCACGGGGAGCTGCTGTGTTGTGGAGTCGGCTGCCGATAGCCACAGCTCACTGCTCGACTGATAAAGTATCGGCGGTCACGACAGCCGGCCCCCTCCAGGACGGGGCGATACAGTGGTCACGACAGCCTACCTCCCTCCAGGACGGGGCGAAACAGTGGTCACAACAGCCGGCCTCCCTCCAGGACGGGGCGATACACGTGGTCACAGACAGCCTACCTCCCTCCAGGACGGGGCGATACAGTGGTCACAACAGCCGGCCTCCCTCCAGGACGGGCCGATGCAGTGGTCACGACAGCCGGCCTCCCCGACAGGCCTCCCTCCAGGACGGGCCGATACAGTGGTCACAACAGCCCGGCCTCCCCGACAGGCTCCTCGCAGGAACGGGGCGATACAGTGGTCACGACAGCAGGCCTCCTCCAGGACGGGCCGATGCAGTGGTCACGACAGCCAGCCTCCCTCCAGGACGGGGCGATACAGTGGTCACGACAGCCGGCCTCCCCTCCAGGACGGGGCGAATACAGTGGTCACGAACAGCCGGCCTCCCCCAGGACGGGGCGATACAGTGGTCAGGGCAGCCGGCCACCCTCCAGGACGGGGCGATGGAGTGGTTCACGACAGTCCGGCCTCCCCTCAGGCGGGGCGATAACAGTGGTCAGGGAGCCGGCCACCCTCCAGGACCGGGGCGATGCGTGGTCACCGACAGCCAGCCTCCCTCCAGACGGGGCGATACAGTGGTCCGAAGCCGGCCCTCGCCCTCAGGACGGGCGATGCAGTGGTCACGACAGCCGGCCTCCCTCCAGGACGGGGCGATACAGTGGTCCAGGGGCAGCCGGCACCCTCCAGGACGGGGGCGAGAGTGGGTCACGACAGCCGGCCTCCTCCAGGACGGGGCGATACAGTGGTCACGACAGCCGGCCTCCCTCCAGGACCGGGGGGGGGCCCGATACAGTGGTCACAACAGCCCGTCGATCCAGACGGGCCGATACAGTGGTCACGACAGCCGCCTCAGACGCCAGGACGGGGCGATGCAGTGTGTCACGACAGCCGGCCCCCTCCAGACGGGCCGATACAGTGGTCCACAACAGCCGGCCTCCTCCTCCGGCGGGGCGATATCAGTGGTCAACATACAGCCAGCCTCCCTCCAGGTCGGGGCCGATAAGTGGCACACAGCCCCGCCCCCTCCAGGCGACGGGGCGATTAACAGTGGTCACAACAGCCTGCCTCCCTCAGGACGGGGCCGATACAGTGGTCACAACAGCCGGCCTCCCCGAAGGCCTCCCCCAGGACGGGGCGATACAGTGGTCAGGGCAGCCGGCACCCCTCCAGGAGGGGCCGATACAGTGGTCAAACAGACGGCCTCCCCCTCCAGGACGGGGCGATACAGTGGTCAGGGCAGCCGGCCACCCCTCCAGGACGGGGCCGATACAGTGGTCACAACAGCCGGCCTCCCTCCAGGACGGGGCGATACAGGTGGTCACGACAGCCTGGCCTCCCTCCAGGACGGGGCGATGCAGTGGTCACGAACAGCCGGCCTCCCTCCAGGACGGGGCCGATACATCAGAGGCAGGCACAGGCTGATGTCAGCTGTCGGCGGTTACCAAACACATCGGGCCGCGGGCGAGACGTGTGAGGAATGGGGGCAACAATAAACATGTTTAGTGACCCGGCAGACGCGTGATGTTGATGCTGACATCAGGACAGTGATCCGGCAGACGCGTGATGTTGATCATGACATCAGGACAGTGACCTGGCCGACGGATGACGTTGATGATGACATCAGTCAGTGACCCAGCTGACGCGTGATGTTGACCCAGCTGACGCGTGATGTCGGTGATGACATCAGGACAGTGACCCGGCAGACGCGTGATGTCGGTGATGTAGGTAATCACATCAGGACAGTGATTCGGCCGACGCGTGATGTTGATGCTGACATCAGTACAGTGACCCGGCTGACGCGTGATGTGGATGATGACATCAGGACAATGACCCGGCCGACGCGTGATGCTAATGATGACATCAGGACAGTGACTCGGCCGACGGATGACGTTGATGATGACATCAGGAAAGTGACCCAGCCGACGCGTGATGATTTTTTTTTCTTGGCAGTAAATGAGTAAACCCCCACTTTTTAGAAGGTAGCGACGCCTCTGATTTCCTGTCTTAACGCAGCCCAGCGACATGCAAGAGATACACGCCATCATATCAATAACTCCAGAAATTGGACTTATGACATCCAATACAGAAAACAACGGAACATGATTACACAAATAAGTAATATCACCCATATTTGTCGCACTTTGTTCTGTAAATTGGCCCCGTAAATAATTAATGAAATACACTCAGTTCCTGCATTGGACGTCCACTCTTCGCTAACCAGATGCCATTCAGAAAGTATACCAACTAGGCAGCAACACAAAACATTGCCTTACAGCTGCATCCAAATCCATTGCCATTTCTCCCCTATGTCCACATAGGTATGCAGTGGTACTTATTCACACGGCCAGCCCTCCCACACCCTGCCCGACCCGCCCCTCGCGTGCGGCGACCTCGGGCAGTTCCGAGACTGACCGCCCTGGCCCCGCCGCAGCGAAGGCGGCCCATTAAACCGGGGGCGGTCCCCGATTGAGCACGTACCCACCAGCCCAGCGCAGCGGCTCGGAGCTCCACAAACAGCACAGGCGCCGATCTGCGCTGCATGATACGGCGACACCACGTGTCGGCCTCGGGCTGGTGAGGGGCGGGAGAAAGAGGGAGACACAGATGAAGGGAGAGCTCTGGCGCCGCCGCACCGCCGCCGCCGCCCACGCACTGTCTGCCCGGGGTCGCTCTAATCGTGCCCTGGGGCGCTATGGCGCCGGCAGATTATCAGAGGTGGTCCCGCGAGGGGGAATGTCTGGTATGGTCGGTAGTTCCGATTACCAGACGCGTGTGGCAGCGGTCAGCACCCAGATTCTCGGGTCAGGGATAATTGATGTCTGCCTGGCAGGATATTATACAAAGGATGGGACTGGGGGAGCGAATGCATCAAAGGCCCTGTCCCAACAGGGCCTGCTGCTTTCAACCTCCCACTACACCCCTAGCCATTTTAGAGGGACCCATATCTTGCAATCCACCTAAGTTTTTACCATTTGCTATCACTTTCCATCTGTTTGGCCACTGTACCTGCTCTTGTTTGCCACTGAAGTTGTTTGCCAATTGACACGCATGTTCACCCTGTTCTCAGCTTACCTTTCATCCCTTTTGCTTTGTAAGCACTGCAGCCTTCCCTGCATCTATATCTACGTCGTTTATTTTCCACGTACTTAAAGTATACATTGATTAACAGCAACGGTACATTACGTAATACGACTGTCGCTTTTGGGTTGTTTACGTCCCATTTAATTAACCCATTCCGTTCTGGGAGGGAGAGATTCCCTGCCCTCCCAGTGGTTTTTGCTTGCCACTTCGAGACGAAACAATTTTGGCCTAGCATCTTGAGACTTATCAAATTTTCCTAGAATTGAATGACGCGGGTTGTGTCAAAATTTGAGGAAAAAACAACAAGCAGTTCGGTTCCATGGCTCATGTTTTGAGAGATGTTACCCAATGTGTTGTGCGGCGCAATACTCCCTTCGAGTTTGCGTGCAATTAAATCGCGCAAAATGTTGATCACCTGCAACATACATTCATACATGAGCTTGGATTTCTTAACATATTTTTGAACTCAGGACATTAATGGAAGCGAAACCTCCGTCCAGTTAGGTTCAACAACTTGAAATAAATAAAATTGATGAAAAGCATTTACGCTACATGATGCCCCACGATGCTTTACCTGAATCGCTCATGCAACAAATATATGCATTTAAAATTGCAGCAAATATGAACCACATGGGTGGTTCATATCGTTCCAAAACATTCACGAACAGCACATAATTTTCTATCCACCATTGTACAGTCTCGAATACCCTATGATTTTTTATTTCTGTCCTCTTCCTTTGGAATAGTAATATGAAGACGAGTAAAATTCAAGCTAAAAACGTTTGGTATGCAGATCCGGGAAACCAACATGGCCGCAATGGCCCTGAAAAAAACACCATACACTTTCGATTTGTGCCCCGCCCCATTTTTGACCAAAAAAAGAAATTTCGGGATCCGAATCTTGTGGTGAAAAAATTCAAATGGTTTTGTTCCTTCAAGAATCGACAGAGCGATTTTGAGATCTCGGGTGGCGGGGACGCCACATCTGCCTTCTCCTCAGCAACTAACGTTTTTTCTGGTCGCCACACGGACTTATAGGCAAGTTTAAGGTCACCACATATTCTTAAATCCACACCCGGATCAAAACATCCATCGGAAATCCCCGCCGCTGCCTTTCCACTTCTGTTCGTGCGAGCTGCATCACCGTCTCTGGTGTCCCGGCTTCACATGTGACATAGCAATCCACCCGCTGCACGACTCGCAGACCGTCGGTCGCCTGCCGGCCTGGCGCAGGAAGTCCACTCACGTCACTGACACTCCGACTCATCGGTCACGGCTTCTGTGGCGGCTGACGGCGGGGGCCGGGGGCCGGGGACGGGGGGCGGGCCGGGGAGGGGCCTCGGAGGCTGGCTCTATGTTGCAGAGTCTGTGTCGGCACATGACTAAGGTCCTGGCGATATGACTCAGGGCGGCGCCCACGGTCATGTTATCTGATGAAGACCGAATCCCATGGGCGCAGCGAAGGCGGGCTCGGTGAGCGCTTCTGTGGGGAACTGGATGGAGTGCCGACGCTTACTGTTCTGGACCAAGAGGGGCTGCGGAGAAATAAAGCGCGGAGGAGCACGATTATAAAGAACGAGAAACCCCTGATGTGGACACGTTTTGTTACCGTGCTTCTACGATAGGAGCACGAATCGCTATCGTGGGTAACTGAGTTTTGTGCTTGCCTTCCGCCTTAATGCCTCCGACTCTATTTCACTTCTATCTTAAAATAAGCTAAACACTTCGCGAATATGCCCACTGAAATAAATCAAGAGTGTAACTCTACTAATGTTCTATTTATCTTTCAGAAATGATCAATTATCGAGGGCCGTAGGAACCAATTTGAAGTTGGGAGGGGAAGGAAAAGGCCATTTGAAGTCGATTCTTTCCATGCAACGTTATAGGCGGTATGTTATCTTCCGAAAAATGTTGGTGGGGGGGGGGGGGGGGGGCAGTTGCCCCCTGCCCCCGGCTCCTACGCCAATGTAAATTATTTGGATGGTGTCGCAAAGGCACAGATGTGCCATAACTGTACGATTTATCAAAGACGAATTATTGATTGCATTGCATGCATGCGACTTAATTGCGTTCAATGCATACTTTTGGACCAAGCATCATTGATGATGAGCAAGCTTTGAACCTCGAAGCGATTACCGAGAAGCCTTCAAAGTTTACCCAGACAGTGCATTCCAGTATTTTAACCCCTAATGCGGCTATGCATTAGGGTGCATCAAATTACAAGGGAATTTTTCAAAGTGAAATTTCGATCTGTCTGGGTCTGCATGTTGTTCGATATGTGGTTGCAAGGCATTTCTAGTGAAGTTTCGAGAGGATTCGTTGAGTATTTCAGGTCCAAGCACAGAGATGAGAGTTGGGGTTAAAATAAAACGACTTTGTCCAGTTTCTCACGTGGCTTCTGGCTAAAGCGCTCATGGGTTCAAGCGGGGGAGTGCCCGTCTTTTTAACCCGCGCCGAGGCCGGTGGCTCGCGCCAACCGCTTCTCGGGCCGGGGGGGGTTTCGAACATCGCCTCCTTCTGAACTCGGCTCCTATGGGACGCTAGACGATAAACCAAAAATACCGTTCGAAGAGCTCGTCAAAAGGGATGTTCGGAAACTATTTCGGTGAAATTTTTTCTCCAGGCAATATTAGATCACCAAGGTCTCAAGGTCAAATTTTCTTCAAATTTCCAGATTTAGGATAATAGCTCCAGATGATCCCCAATAATCTCGGAAACTAATGATAGCTAGGAGTAAATCAAAGTGAGACATTAGATAGATATTTGAATTGCAATCCCACCTATCTCCTTCAATTTGGCCCAAACAATTAGTTTGAGGCTCCAGAGGCATCAAATGTCAAAGAATGGCAGTTTTTGGTAAAATATGTTTTCCTGATAGCAGTTATCTTAACAATGTCACATAAATATTTAACAACTATTCCGTGTTCCTCTCATCAGACGCTTGAAACATATGCTGATGACTCGTAGAGGTCACTTCAAAATTGCTGACCTCAGGTCGAGGTCATTTGGTGACCAGATAGGTCATGTTGCTATGGGGCGACGCCGGACAGAGATTACAAATACAGGTGTCCATTCGCTCGTCCCTATCTCATTATCTAGAATTACTTGAGCAAATCATTGCTGGTGACCTCAGATGACCTTCAGACTGACCTTGTTTAGAAGATGTTTAGAAACAATGCACCTAGTCATTCAGAACGAGCCTAAAAAACATGAATATGAAATAATCAGCCGATCCAAGCAATACTTTTCAGAAATAAGAAACATCTGTTTATTTTCCCTCCATTCACTTTATAATGGAGGTCAGAAATTGACCTACCTTAGGTCACCGATATCGCAAAATCGAGATATACAAACTTTAGATAGTCATCCTTATAAGAAACCCTGGAAGTACGAAACCCACCGCTAAAAAGCTGGGCTTGGTAGAACCGCAAACTTTCGAGGTTGGGCCACTTAACTAGCCGTGACCTGAACCTGAATGACCTATTGTCAAGAACTTTTTTGAATAGCGTACAAAAGATATGATCGAACAGGTTATGGAAAATTTGCGGCTACGCGCCGCCGTTTTTCCCGATATCCAGAAAAACCTGAGGGGGGGTGTCTAAACACCCCGCCGGCCCCGGCGAGGGCTAAGAGGCACCTGTTCTCGTCTCAGGAATTGCGATTTTTACATACGCCTCTGGGCTTAGCGAATGCTGTAGGAAATCCCAGTCCTCCACGACAAGAGGGAGCAACGTTGTATCGATGTGCAGCTGGTGTATACCGAATCAGCAATCTGAGTTGGCGAGGTCCGCCGGGCTGGTAGTTGGAGAGAGCGTTGGAAACGTAGGCAGCCAAAGCCGAGAGCGCTGCTGAGGCACCCGCCGCAAATAGTCGCGTCTTGGCAGTCAGGATGGCGTCGCCAGGAGCGCGCAGCTTCTTCGTCGGCACGTGTGTGCTTGAAGAGGCCAGTGGGATGCATCTCGCTCGTCCATATATCAGAGTGCTGCTCTCCAAGCACTGCTGCTGTCGCTGCGATGATAGAATTGATGATACCTGTACGCTGCACAGATGCTCGGTAGAGTCAGCGTCATTCCAGGCGGGCATCAACAGTCTTGGTTGCACACGTCAGGCCCAACGACATCGCGTAGACGTGTGCGATGAAGTTTTGCAGACAACCCAACTTTCGGCCGTCTATTTCCGCAGGTATGTGACCTGAGGGGAGAGCTGCGTAGCTGTTGCCTCCAGCATTGGCCAGCTTCAGAGTGCGAGTAGCTTGGCCATCCACCTCTCGCCTTGTGCCTGAGCACCTGTGCTTTTGAGGCGAGCTGGAGTCTGGCCAGCCACCGGGTGGGCCTAGTACAGCAGAAGCCGCAGCCTGAACTCGTGGCAGTCGCCTGCTTTGTGATCCACAGCTTCGGTGTCGCACTGATAGCTGTTCAGCCTCGCATGTTGAGACAGGAACTGCGGCTCAGCGTAGTCGGGAATTGTATCAGGATAGTCTGAGCCGCCCTTCCTCGTGCAGAGCAGGGACAGGTCGCAGTTTTCTCGGCAGACTCACGAACTAGGTCCGACCTCTGGCGAGAGGGAGTTCGCTCACTTTCAGAGCGTGAACAGCTTGAGCTGAGGAGCACCTCGTCAATGGTTTGTGCCGGCACCTCGGAGCAAACGAAGCAGGCGTTTTGTTTTGTTTTTTCCCTCCGACTTAGCCTTAAGCATTTAAGTCGCGAGGGGGTCGGGGAGGGGCGAGGAGGAGCCTAGGATTTTGACCCCCCCCATGGGACCCCCTCCACTCGTCAGGCAGGGATTTGATCGGGGAGCCATTCCGGCACGGGCACCCCGGTCTATCGTCACGGTAGCGCTGCATTGCCAATCCAGCTCGCACTGGGCGACCGCTGCTCTTGGGACGAACCACGGTTACTTTCCTGGTATGTCCTCCGGACTTTCACGCAGCTTTTCACTCAGGCCCCGGGTTCGATTCCCGGGGTGCGGTCCGGGGATAGGCTCCCGGATCAAATCCCCTGCCTCCGAGTGGAGGGGGTCCCATGGGGGGTCAAATCCTAGGCTCCTCCTCGCCCCCTCCCCGACCCCCTCGCGATTAAATGGCTTAAGGCTAAATCGGAGGGAAAACACAAAACAAAAAACGCTGCTCTTGTCCGAGTGCCGGCACAACATTGACGAGGTGCTCCTCACTCAGCTGTTCACGCTCTGAAAGTGAAGAATCTCCCTCTCCGCAGAGGTGGACTGTTCGTGTCTTGCGAAGAAACTCGGACGCGTTGTCGCACGAGGAGGCGGCTCGCTAATCCTGATACAATCCCGACGCGCGTGAGCCGCAGTGTCCTGTTCCAGCATGCGACTGAACACTGTATCGTGCGACATACCGGACTGCTGGTCAACACGCGAGGCGGCTGCCCGAGTTCGTGCGCTGCTCTGCTGTACCTGGCCCACCCGTCCCTGCGCCGATCCCAGCTCGCCTCCAAAGAACCAGGGCTCTGCCACAAGGCGAGGTGATGGCTCAAGCTACCAGCACTCTGAAGTGGCAATGCGGAGCAACGCATCGCAGCTCGCCCTCAGGGCCACCATACCTCGGCGGCATTACGCCGTAAAGTTGGGTTGTTCGCAAACTTCCATCCGCACAACGACCTACGCGACTGTTCGTGCTGACCGTGCAACAAGACTGTTGATGCCGCCTGGATGACCTGACCCCAGCATCTGTGCGCCGTACAGTACATCAATGCTAATTCATCAAGCACCGCTGACAGTCAAGCAAGGTGCTGGAGCAGCAAACCTGATATATACGAGCGATATGCCCCACTGGCACTCTTCAGCACAACGGTGCCAGCAACGAATGAAGCTCCGCCCTGGCGAACGCGCCTATACCTAGACTGCAAAACGGACTATTTTGCCGGCGGTGCCCCTCCAGACAGCGCTTCCGGCCTTTGGCCTGCTTAGTTTCCACACGCTCTCGTCCAACTCCAGGCCCGGCGGACCTCGCCAACTCAGATTGCTGATTCGGTATAGAACACCAGCTGCAACATCGAATACAACGTTGCTCCTCTTTCGTGGGACCCGGGATTCCTTAAGCATTAACTCCTACCATAGGCGTAAGGTAACATCCGCCAAGAGTGTCTGACGAGAACAGGTGCGCTCTTAGCCCGCGCCTCCGGCCGGGGGTGTTTAGATCACCCCGCTCAGGTTTTCCTGATATTCGGAAAACGGCGCGCGCGTTAGCCCGCAAAATTTTTCAGTACCTGTTCGATCATTCTTTTTGTTACACTTTTCAAAAAGTGTTTGACAATAGGTCATTTGTCCAGGTCAGGTCACAGCTAGTTCTAAGTGAACCCACCTCGGAAAAAGTTTGCGGTTCTACCAAGCCAGCAGTTTTTAGCGGATTGGTATTTCGGTACTTACAGGTTTCAGTAAGGAGCATGGAACTATCTGTTTGTATATTCTCGGATTTAGTCGAATATCGCGGACTAAGGGTTCAGGTTAATTTCCTGACCTCCCCTAAAGTGAATGGGTAAAATAACCAGGTGCTTCTATTTCTGAGTATGCATTGGATCAGGCTGATTATTCCATAATCATTTTTTTTTTTTACTCGCTTCTGAATGACCTAGGTGGCGAATTGTTTCCTAACGCATCGTCTACAAGGTCATCTTGAGGTCATCTAGAGGTCAATCAGCAATATTGCTAATAAACTTCCTGATATAAGAAGAAGAGACGAGCAAATGGACACCATGTCATTGGTATCGTCTGCCGCGTCGCCCATTATGCAATCATGATATCTGGGTCACCAATGACCTTGACTGAAGGTCATAATTTATGAAGTGACTTACGAGGTTCATCATCATAATGTTCAAAGCGCTTGATAGAGTGACCACGAATAGTGTTTAAATAATTTTATTGTCATTTAGATAAAAGCTATTCACGAAAACATTTTACCAAAAACGCAATTTTCTGACATTTGATGACCTCTGGGAAGCCTAAAACTATGATTGACCAAAATGGATGGACATAGCTGCGATTGCAAATTCAAATTCTATCTAATAGGCTTTTAATTGTTACTCCTAGCTATCATAGTTTCCGCGATATTTGGGATATCTGGAGCTATGTCCCTAAATCTGGAAAATTTGAGAAAATTGACCTTTATGACCTCTGGTGACTCTAATAGACTGAGAAAAAATTTCACCTGAAAATCGCAAATCCCCTTTTGACGAGCCCTATCGAACGTATTTTTTGTTTAGTGTCTAGTCCCATGGAAGCCGGAGTTAGAAAGGGGGTGTCGAAACACCGCCCCCGGCCCAAGAAGGTGGCAGCCGAGCAACCGGTCACGGCGCGTTAAAGATGACGGGACACCTCCCCCCGCTTGACGCCATGAGCGCAGCCAGAGCACGTAGAAACTGAGACAAAGTCGTCTTTAACCCCAACTTCAACGTCTTCGGACCTGTAAATATCAACGAATCCTCTCGAATACTCAGCAGAAAGGCATTGCAACCACATTCGAACAACATTGTCAGACCCAGACCAGATCGAAATATTCCACTTGAAAAATTCCCTTGTAATTTGATGCACCCTAATGCATAGCCGCATTAGGGGTTAAAATACTGGAATACACTGTCTGGGTAAACTTTGAAGGCTTCACGGTAATCGCTTCGAGGTTCAAAGCTTGCTCATCATCAATGATGCTTGGTCCAATAGTATGCATTGAACGCAATTAAGTCGCATGCATGCAATGCAATCAATAATTCGTCTTTGATAAATCGTACACATATGGCACATCTGTGCCTTTGCGACACCATCCAAATAATTTACATTGGCGTAGGAGCCGGGGGGCAGGGGGCAACTGCCCCCCCCCCCTCCCCCACCAACATTTTCGGAGTTTAACATTACGCCTATAGACGTTGCATGGAAAGAATCGACTTCAAAATGCCTTTTGCCCTCCCCCTCCCAACTTCAAATGAGTTCCTACGCCCCTGATAATTGATCATCTGAAACTAAATAGGAACATGTAGAGTTACAGCTCTTGATTTATCAAGTGGCTAATATTCGCAAGTGTTTTAGTATTTCAAGATAGAAGTGAATAGAAGTCGGAGGCATTAAGGCGGAAGCAAGCACAAACTCATTTACCCCAGAATAGCATTCGTGCCCTATCGATAAAGCAGTCGGTAACCAAAACGTGTCCACCATCAGGGTTTTTCTCTGTTCTTTATATCGTGCCTCCTCCGCGCTTTATTTCTCCGCCAGCCCCTCTTGGTCCAGCAACAGTAGCGTCGGCAACTCCCAATCCAGTTCCCCACAGAAGCGCTCACCAGCCGCCTTCGCTGCGCCCATGGGATCGGTTTCATCAGCTAACGATGCCGTGGAGCGCCGCCCTGACGTCATATCGGCCAGGACTTACGTCAGGTGCCGACAGCAGACTCTGCAGACATAGAGCCGCCTCCGGGCCCCTCCCCGGCCCCCAGCCCCCCGTCCCCCCGGCCCCCCGGCCCCCCGTCCGCGGCGCCACAGAGCCGTGACTCGTGAGTCGTGAGTCAGTGACCGTGAGTGGGACATTCTGCGCGGCGGCAGGCGACCGACGGTCTGCCGAGGTCGTGCAGGCGGCGTGGATTGCTATGTCACATGTGAAGCCGGACACAGAGACGGTGATGCAGCTGCACGGAACAGAAGTGGACAGGCAGCGGGGGGATTTCCGATGGATGTTTGATCGGGGTGTGGATTTGAAAGGAATTTGTGGTGACTTAACTTGGGCCTATAGTCCGTGCTGGCGACCAGAAAAACGTTACGTGCTGGGGAAGGCAGATTCTGCCCCCGCCCCCCGAGATCTCAAAAATCGCTCTGTCGATTTTGAAGGAACAAACACCATTTGATTTTTCACCACAAGATTCCGGATCCCGAAATTTCTTTTTTGGTCAAAAATGGGGGGCCAGGGGCAACAAATACGAAAGTGTATGGTGTTTTTTTAGGCCATTGCGGCCATGTTGTTCCACCGATCTGCATAGCCAAAACGTTTTTGAGCTTGAATTTTACTGGTCTTCAATATACCTATCAAAAGGAAGAGGACAGAAATAAAAAATCATAGGCGTATTCAGAGACTGTACAATGGGTGGATAGAATAAATATGTGCTGTTCGTGAATGTTTGGAACGATATGACCACCACATGTGTTCATATTTGCTGCAATTTTTAAATGCAATATATTGTGCATAGACGGATCCAGGTAAACATCGTGGGAGCATCATGTGCGTAATGCTTTTTATCATTTTATTTATTTCAAGTTGAACCTAACTGGACGGAGGGTTTCGCCTTCCATTTAATGTACCTGAGTTCAAAAATATGTAAAATCCAAGTATGTATGATGTATGTTGCAGTGTCAACATTTCTGACGCATTAATTGCACCGCAAACTACGAAGGAAGTATGCGCCGCACAACCACATTGGTAACATCCTCTCAAAAACATGAGCCTGGAACCGCCACTGCTTGTCGTTTTTTCCCTCAAAGTTTTGACACAACACGCGTCATTCAATTCTAGGAAAATTTGCTAAGTCTCAAGATGCTAGGCCAAATTGTTTCGAAGTGGCAAGCGAAAAACCACTGGGGAGGGCAGAATCTCTCCCCCCAGAACGGAATAGGGTTAATTAAATGGGACGTAAACAACCCAAAAGCGACAGTCGTATTACGTA
>VOPJ01008029.1:0-14624 GCA_014673585.1 Semibalanus balanoides
AACTGGCCAAGACCCAAATACAATTGTCTGGACACCTAATACTGTTAACTGCTGTAACCCTGGACATGTCCTATCCTCAGACTTTTCATGCTATCAGAATGTAAACAATGCATCAGCATTGTCTTCATTCTGATAGCATGAAATTGAAAAGTGAGATTCAGACATGTCTGAAGATCACATTTTTACCTTACAACCTATACTGTGACTTTACAGTAGCTTTCAGTAGGTGAGCTGTCTGATCACAAAAGTTAAAATAACAAAGTAAAGTTATGAGTAGAAACATTAAACTCATTCTGACATGGTTGTTTATCCCTTCAGGCTTCATAGGTACAAAAACTCATTTTTACATCAGATTGCATGCTATTGGCAATGTAGACTATACTGACACACCATATTGCTAACAGCTTAAAAAGTCCAGCATTGGGACATTTCTGTCATTATGGCTGTTAAAACAATTTGATTTGTAATGCAGTTGTCATCGTTGCAGGTGGTTAAAGCAGTTACAATGGTTTCTAAACCCAACCACTACCCAGAAGTAACTTGATGCTCACTTATTATCTGAGTTGCCTATTTTCTCATATCATAATGATTATCAAAAAATGATTGTTTTGAAATGTAAACAATTAGTATTCACAAGCTAACATCCATGTCACCCAACTTCAAATATTTGATTAACAGATGGCCAAAATTCCAACAAGAGATTAAGACCATTATTTTAAGACCATTCTAAATTGTAATATGATGTCATGTTCCAAGTCAGAATTCCAACTCCTCTGAGCTTGAGCATTCTTGCTGTTATTCTCTGGCATGTTTGTCTCAAATGCTTTACCAGCATGTATTTGCTATGATGACAATTGTTTTGCTTTTTTCATTCTCTCTGTTCTGGCCTGAATGACTGAACTATTCTGGCTAATCTGGTGGAGAATTTCAAAGAATAGTATGTGACACCAATGACTTTTATGACATTGTCAGTTGTCACTCCTCTCAATAATTTTGATTTAGAATGTTCTAAATAATACAGCCTAAGATAAGCATCTAAATTATAAACTATGAATGACACAATTACAAGAATAGACGATGACCTACCTACAGGCTACAAGATTGAATGTATGTGAAGGTTCCTTCACAATTGCATATCAATTAAGTCATGCAGTGACCAACTAATACAACACTAAATTTTGGTCTGGGAACTGTATTTACACTTCATATGATACTCCTAATTGTGAACAATTCTTCAAAGTAATTATTGCTGGGCGCAAATTGACCTTAGTTGTCGGCGCGCCCGAAAACCCCAATAAACAAACAAAAGTAATTATTGCATAAAGTTTTACCAGTATTCGTACATGCTTTTCATGATATTGATATGAAAGGGACTGAAATTTAGGCATTATGTCATGTTGTATCACAGATAGCTTAACCCTCTCCCTTGCGATCAAGGGGATTTTGATCCCCCCTGTTTTTTGTGTGTGGAAATAACGGGAAAACTGCTCACGTTTGCGCCGTTAACTTTGGCACAGCTGTTAAGGCATCAATTACCCACATTGTGTTAAAAATTTGACCTCGCGTCATATCAGGTCACGTCGGCTCAGGCCCGTGAGACCTACGCTCGTAAGACCCATCACCTACTCCTTCGAAGAACTACGCACGTGAGACCTACGGACGTACCTAAGACCTACACACATGAGACCTACGTTTGTGACTCGTAACACAGCCACTACTGTGTGTGGCTGTGTTACGGGTGTTGGGCCGTCAGTGGTGGCTGTGTTGCGGGTGGAACCCCGTCAGTGGTGGCTGTGTTGCGGGTATTATACCGTCAGTGGTGGCTGTGTTGCGGGTGTTAAACCGTCAGTGGTGGCTGTGTTGCGGGTGGAACCCCGTCAGTGGCCGCTGCCAGCTGGCGCCCTCTGCTCCGCTGCGCGCTGGTCCGGTGATGTAACCGGCGCTCAGAGGCCAGTCGTAGCCTGCAGCTGCAGCAGACGATTCGGTAGCAGTGAGTGCCGCGGCGCAGCAGTGTTCTCTGTCTCAGTCACTTCTTAGGTATCCAATCAGGAGAGTGTTGGTCTACACGGCCAGAACGAGTACGGTTTATGTTGATCTGTCTTGTTTGAATAAGTATTGGAAATTGTGAATGCTGGCGGGGATGTTGACTCATTTTGTTGCTTTGTTTCGACTTCTGTGGATCTGACAACGCCTGCCATTCACTGGGAACAAAGCCGCTTGTTTGTCGCGCGACAGCAGTGACTTGCTGCCCGTTTATTAAATTGATTCGGTATAAATCAGGCTCGGGATCAGGATGACTTGGTCTTTTAGTCATCTGATGACTCCTTACCTGATTGGGTAGGAAGCAAACATTGTCACTTTGGTGCGAAAAAATGACCTTGTTATCAGGTCTCGTTAGCAGACTATTAACAGTGTCGTGGGCTGCAGACAATCTGAGCTGTATTTCGATGGAAGCTGCAGTCTACCTGGGTCTTCATTCTTGGATCGAGTGCTTCTCGCTATTGATATCTGCTGAAGTGACCTGTGATAGTTAACCCGCGCCCCGCTGTGGTATTCAGCCGGACTATGTATGGACAGAGTTTACCCCCTCGTCATGTTCTGAACCAATAACCGCAGCGAGACACGCAATTTGTCAATTCAAGCTCTTATTGAGGCGCATCTTAAGTATACGCGAAATTTGCAAAAGAAGGTCACTCTCACTTGAATGGTCAAATGTCAAAATCGAGATATTTGAGTTGATGGTCTGTTCTTTCCATTCGAAGCCTTTGATTGCGACAATTATCGCACACAGTGCTCTCAAAGGTATAACACGTGCAGGGCCGGGAGTCTGTACCAAACACCGACGGCCGAGGGGATTTGTGCCCCTTCCCCCTAACATCTCGAAACTACGCACCGTAGTGACAAGCGGAACACGGCGTTAGATAGCTCGGAACAAGCTCTTTCGAAAGTATATTGGTCTTTTTTTAGTTCAGGTAAATGTTGCGGTCATCAGAGGTCATCAAGAGTCAGATTTGTATGTATTAGGACTTCGCTCCAGAAACCCCCAAAATATATCGGGAATCATGATAGCTAGGAACACATGGAAAAAAGGAAGTCGAAAGGTCTTGAAAAATTCATTCATCAACATGTCCTCAGGTTGATAACTGCAATAGTTTAGGGCTTCGTGTTTGTCTTGTCAAGGTGCTTTGCAACACAATAATGACCTGGTTTGGTCGTTTTCAAAATTTGACCTCAGGTCGAGGTCATTTGGTGGCCCAGGTAGGTCATGTTACATATGGGGCGACTCGACTCAACGAGACAAACACAGTGGTGTCATCCGCTCGCTTTATTATATTAAGAGTTATTAGCAAAACATTGCTGATGATCTCAGATGACCTTGGATGACATAGCGGAGGTCACTTAGCAACAAAATACAAATGCACCTGGTTTATTAAGAATGAGCTGAAGCAACATGATTCTGAAATAATTTGCCTGGTCCAAAGCATATTCTCTGAATAGGAAGGATTTGCATATTTTCCCAGTCACATATGATGAGAACTGAGAAGGTCACGAAATGGACCCGACCTTCTTAGGTCACCGATTAAAAATACGAGATATTCGAGTTGTAGGTACCTACGACCTTATGAAATCCTGTAAGTTCAAAACCTATCGACCAAAAACTTTGGCTGTGGTATGACTGCAAACGTTTTTGAGATGGGGTCACGTGACCTGGTCTGGTGACCTGACCTGAGATGACCCGAGGCTAACAATTTCAGTATATGTGAGTAATTGATGACCAAACAGCTGTGCAAAATTTGGCGGCGCTCCGCCCCGTTTTTCCGCTACTCCTGAAAAACCGGAGGGGCGGCGGAAATAAAGCTCCCAGCCGTGCGCGTGATAATACACGGAACATCTCCCGCATAAGCGAAAATGAAATTGTAAGCAAAGGTCAAGGTGCAACGTCACAAAAAGTCGCTATTGCCAAGAGTTCTACGAAAGTCATACGACACATGTTTTATGGGTTATTTTGGACGTATAATTTGACAATAGTGTCCAGTTACTCTCACTAATTAGGAGTTAGGAGCCATAAGTCACTAGCAGTGTTGGATTTTTTGTTTCATGACCTGGCCCGGAGAGTAAAAATATATAGGTGGAGAGTACATTTGTGTTGGAAAATTAAAATCATTCAGAATATTATGAGACTATCAAGGAAAATCCTGATTTGTAAGATAAACTAAATCCTTGTGAGGAAAATGGATTTTAGTTGAACTAGAAAGTCAGTGAGATTAGATGAACAGAGAGCAAGTTTCCAGAAGAATACAAATATAAGAGCAAAATTCTTTGGACCCAAAAAGTCCAGAAAATGACAAAAATTCCAACGCTGGTCACTAGTCAGTCAAAAATAAAGATATTGTTTTGAAACTTGGTTTTGATATTTTCCATACTTGGTTCTCGAATATATAATTCGGTCATTCGATTTTTTTTTGAAAGTTTTGATTTTGCGGAAGTTTGTTCCGATTTTTTTCTTTAATAAAAATTAACCATTTAAAAGACAATGTCATTTCCTCGTTCTGTATTTATAATTAGCTTCAGAAGTATATTTTCTACTAGAAATCAAAGCAATCATGTTTTTCCGCCGAAAATGGCATATGCTATGCCGTCACTAAAATGTCATTATCCCTCAAAACACTCAACAAATTTAATTTATTTTTGTGTGACGACGTATAATTAAAACAGCATGCGGTGCTGAAAGGTTGTCGTTGATGTCTATCATATTTTTTCAAGTTATTGAGACAAGCTTGTAGGGGCAGGTTCTGATGATATTCCGTAACGCTATTTGACGCTAGATTTATTGAATTGCGCTTTTTATATACTTGCTTGTGTAAAGCGTCCTGTCATGGATTTAAATAACATATCTAATAATCCGTTTTCTCATCCGAACTTTCTGAATATGCAGTTATTCCAGCCCATGCTCATTGATTTCAGTGTATTCAACGCCACGTTCCCACATACATATTTTTAGAACAAAATGTGAACGAAAAACAGACACTGGATCTTTTTGCCCCAACTAAAGCAATCAGGTCGACATCCGTCGCCACTTGACTCATCCTATGTGACGTATCTGTGCTGTGCTGTCGCCTGCTCAGCTGTGTTTGTCGGCCTCGTGCGGTGCGTCACAGCCGGCTTTGTTGCGCGGGCGGCTGCTCTGTGACGACTGAGGTCAGCTGTACCCCGTCTATCTGCGAGGAGGAGGAATGTCCCGGCCGTGTCGACAGCTCGCCACCGTCACCAGCTTATCGTCACAGCCGTGATTCACTGCAGCGCTGCATCCTGTTCCCGCCATGTGACCTTCGCTGTCTGTCCGCCCTAAAACCCAATCATCTCCTAATGAGGACGGGACCGAGTTGACCCGATGATCGTCCGATTGCGGTGCCCTCTCCCTCTCTTTCTCGCTCCTCTCTTCTCTCCGACCTAAGATGAAGGGCATGCTGCTCGGCCAGTTCCTCTACGCCAAGTTGAACGACTATGTGCTGAGGATCAGCCGCGATAAGCTCGTGCGCCGTCTACTGGCGGACGGAGACCGGTGCTCACGGTCTGGTGCGCGAGGTCTGCCGCACAGCCGCCGGCCCGCCGCCGCCGCCCGGCCGCACGCAGACCGCTTCGTGCTCCTGCGCCGCGACGCCAGCCACCGCCTGCGCAACCGCGCCGCGCCGCATCCCGGCGTCGTCTGGGCAGCAGCCCTGAGGCAACAGGTAAGAGACCCTGGCTGGCGGGAGGATTGAGCACTAGAACACGCTTTAGTCAGACGTCAGTCATGCTGGAGTGTCTGGACGTTTTCTTCTGGTGGGTCAGTGTTGGGTTCGTGACTCTGAACTGGTTGCATTAGGTCACGCCGTCTTAGTAATATCTACCTTGCCCAACGGCGTCATTCAATATTGTATTTCTCCGCAGTGGCGCACGAATAGATGTCTTCTCCGCCGTTTACTTTTGGTGTCCTATCTCTGAGACTGATTAAGTAAAGACGCCTTATCGACTACTTCTCCTCCGCCACTTGATTTCAAGTACGGCATTAGCCAGTTATGTCAACCACCCCGGCCTGTTTTTGGCGGTCGGTATTCCGGTAATCCACCGTCCTATGTACTGTCAACTGTCGGGTAAACTGACCGGGGCCCTCTCTGATATTGATCCTGTGCCCCCTCTGATGGTGATCCTCTGTCCCGTCCCTATGTACTGTCCACTGTCGAGTAAACTGACCGGGGCCGTCTCTAATGGTGATCTTGTGCCCTCTCTGATGGTGATCCTGTGCCCCATCTGATGGTGATCCTGTGCCCCCTCTGATGGTGATCCTGTGTCCCCTCTGATGGTGATCCTGTGCCCCCTCTGATGGTGATCCTGTGCCCCCTCTGATGGTGATCCTGTGCCCCCGTCTGACGGTGATCCGGTGCCCCAGGTACGATGGGTGACCCGGCAGCTGGTCGGCAGCCTGGTGAGCCCGTCCACGCGGCTCCTGTCGCGCCAGTGTAAGGAGTTGGCGCGTCGCCTCCTGTTCACCGGCGGCACCAACACGCTCGTGGCCTTCGTCGGCATCACGCTCACCGGGGATGACGGCCTCGTCACCAAGGCGGACCGCATGGAGGTGCTCTGCGCCGACATCAAGGTACGGTGGTCACACTGCTGTTATAGGGGTCAGCATGGTTACGTCTGCCACAACGGCACACGGCTGTCACACGGCTGTCACGTCTGTCATAGCTGTAAGGGTTGTCGCACCTGTCATGACTGTCATAGCGAGCACAACTGTCATGACTGTAGTGTGGCCAAATTGAGAGAGTTAGTGGGGAAGGATTACACAATTATTTAATGTTGCCTGAAGTTATATCATGAAATGTGGGGTGTCCAGTTAAAACACATGGAAATTATGGCCTAATTGTCATGTTTTTAGACCCAGACACCTTCATCCCATCATGTTTGATCAATCAAACAATTTTGTCATCTCTGCATTCCCCTAAATCTCAATTTTGCTTACCATGCATGCACTGCAACAACTTGCACGTTGTCATAGCTGTCACGTATGTCACAACTGTCGCACGGCTGTTTCTATGTCACACTGCTGTCAGCTGTCACAATGCTGTCAGCTGTCATACTGCTATCAGCTGCCACACAGACTGTTATCAGCTGTCACACAGCTGTCAGCTGTCACACAGCTGTCAGCTGTCACACTACTGTCACACAGGTGTCTTGACTGTCACATCTGGCATAATTGCCATGACAGTCACTGCGGTCTTATCTCATGTTTGGCGTGTCTCTGCCCCTGTGTAGGGTACCAGTGACTGACTGTGTTTGCTGTGTCTCTACAGAAGTTTGTACGGGACATGCGCTGGTCTAAAGGGCAGGACGGAGACGCCGCGCCGGGATGTGATGCCAAGGTGCGGGCGCTGGACGACCTGGAAATCAGCGACGAGATAGCCAAGGGCTGCAACGCGGTCGTCTACAGGGCCAGGATCAAAGGTCGGCATTGGCGGCAGACGGCAGCGTCTGGCGTCACCAATGGGCAGCTGTCTCTCCCCCGGCCGCAGGGCGGTTCCGTTCTGGTGGCTTGTCACTGTGTTGTTTTGTTACGCCCCTGCATAGGCGCTCCATTTTGCTCCCTAGCTCTGATTGGCTGGGCCGGGCGGAGACAGCTGCTCTAGAGCGCCAGTCATCCTGGGTGATTCTGCAATACTTTCCAAATATATAAGTTTCTCTTGATTCTGACTATCGCCTCACTATCTCGGAGCTCTGCACTTTGTTTTCGTCTGCGGTGACTGCCGGTGACGTTAACTCTGATGTCTCTCCGCCGTCTCCGCCAGGGCCCGGCGACGCGCCCTGGAACCTGGCCGTGAAGATGATGTTTAACTACGACGCCGAGAGTAACGCGTCCAGCATCCTGCGGGCCATGTACCGGGAGGTGGTGCCGGCACCGCTGGGCAGCGTGCCGAGGAGTGCGCCGTCTGGTGGCATGGGGTCAAGTAATTCAGCTGAGGGGGGGCTGGCTGGGGGACAGGGTCAAATGGTCGCTGAGCAGCTACCGGGTGGGGCAGAGTGTTTAAAACCCTGCTCTCTCCCGACTGGAGCTACACGGCGAATGCTTTCTTATCCGCACAATTTTTTTTTATTTTTTTATTTTTGGGGGGAGGGGGGAGGTTGAGATAGGGTTTGTTTATCCCGGTGTATTTGGGGTGGTGGATAAGGTATTTGTTTTGTATTACTCCTTGCTTCATGATTTGAGACCAGGCGATTTAAATAAGATGAAATTAGTTGATGACCTGTCCTGACCTGACATACCCTTACTTGGCGTGCCACGCTGCTTGCAGGTTGATAACCTGACCTGACCCGACCTGACTGCTATCGCTAGGCTTACGCTGCGTCTTGCTGACCGACCTGACTGCTATCCTGCTATTGTTACCGCCAGGTTACGGTCTGCGTCTGGCCGACCTGACCTGACCTGACCTATTGTTACCGCCAGGTTTGGGCTGCGCCTGGCTGACCCGACCTGACCTGATTGTTACCGCCAGGTTCGGGCTGCGTCTGGCCGACCTGACCCGACCTGATTGCTTACCGCCAGGTTTGAGTCTGCGTCTGGCCGACCCGACCTGACCTGACCTGACCTGACCTGACTGCTACCGCCAGGTTTGGTCTGCGCCTGGCCGACCGCTGACCCGACCTGACCTGACCTGATTGTTACCGCCAGGTTCGGTCTGCGCCTGCGCCGACCTAACCCGACCTGATTGTTACCGCCAGGCTGGGCTGCGTCTGGCTGACCCGACCTGACCTGACCTGTTGTTACCGCCAGGTTCGGGCTGCGTCTTGCCGACCTGCCGACGCACCGTAACGTGGTGTTGATCCGCGACGTGTTCGTGGACCGCGTGCCGCTGGTGGGTGGCGCACTCACCAGCTACCCGGCTGCGCTGCCGCCGCGCCTCCACCCGGACGGCGCCGGACGCAACGCCAGCCTTTTCCTGCTGATGAAGCTGTGAGTCCCCCCCCCTTCTCCCAGGGTCCTAGGATTGGTTTGGAGCTGGGGTGCGGAGTGGAAAATTATGGCTACAAATAAGCATAGTGAGTGGAAAATTCAACAACAGAAATATATGTTCTATGCTTTATCAACAATCAATCACCCACTCACCAGAATGAGATATTACCTTTGCCAATTTGTACCTGTTTTTCCCTCCACAGGCTGTCCATATTACTACATTCATAAATCAGTAACAGGGTTCCATTTATCCAATGCAAAGAGTCGAAAATTATCAGTAAAGCTAGGAAAAAGAGTGGACAAATAGTATCAACAGGTGTCATTTTCCACCCAAATTTCCCAATCCTGGCACACTGATCCCCCCCCCCCTCCGACCTCACCCCCGCCCCCGGTGGATGTTGTTCTTATCGGATGGGGGTCTTGGTTTCAAGGAGGCTGGGGAAGGAGATGGTTGGATATTGTGATGCTCCTGTACTGTGATGTAAAGGGGCGTTGAGCTGGGTAGGTGGAATAGTTGGGGCTCTGCCTGACGTGATCAGTACAGCTCACCTGTGACCATATAACCATGCCACTTCTCACAGTGTGGGTGCCATATTCATGCCCTGACAATTGTGGCGTCCGTGAGCACCCAATCATCACCATCACCATCATAATCATAATCATCATCATCATCACCCGTAACCAGTCGTGGCGGTCGCCACCAACATTTTGAGTGTTTTTGGGGGGGCAGCCAGGGGGTCCTGCTAAGGGTGTGGAGGACCCAGCCCTCCATACGGTTAATGTTACAATCTTCCTAATCTGGGAAGCCGGACTCTGACCGAGTGATTCTTGCCCCCCCCCCCCAGCCCTTTCGTGCTGGCACACCCTGCCCGTTACATAGAATTTTGGCAGGAGTGCATTCGCGTGATGCACATATGCTTCTTGGTAGGTTTTTGGAAATGATTGTTGGGCTCCTGCAGTAAACTATCTTCTAGGTTGATGGCGATCGTAACAGCGGCAGTTCGCCATTTGTTGTGTGTCCATTTACTGCTGTACCAGCGGGCCGCCGTCCGTTCGTCCTGGGTGGCCGCTGGTGGCTCCTGGGTAACCGCTGGTGACCCTGGGTGACCCTTGGTGATCCCAGGTGATTCCGGGTGACCGCTGGTGACCGACTCCTGGCAGTGTTTGATTTTGTGTGTGTTATGATCTGGTCCCGGAGAGTAAAAATACGTACTTTTTTAGGAAAATTTAAATTTCCTTTTATAAATTGTTGCACCTTGAAGTTAAAAAATCCTGATTTGTAGTAGATATTAAGTCCTTCTGAGGAAAATTCAAATATGTTTTAGCTACAATCTTGGTAAGATGAGATGAAAAAACGTAAATTTCCAGAACAAAATAAAATAAGCAAAGAGAGCATTTTTTTTAACCCAAAAGTCCAGAAAATTGTTTTACAAAATCCAAAGCTGAACTGCTGGTTACTCGCTGGTTACCCACTGGTAACCGCTGGTGACCGCTGGTGACCGCTGGTGACTGCTGGTGACCGCTGGTGACCGCTGGTGACCGCTGACCGCTGGTGACCGCTGGTGACCGCTGGTGACCGCTGGTGACCGCTGGTGACCGCTGGTGACCGCAGCTGATAACCCCCATGTGTCCCGTGGCAGGTACGATGACAACCTGCGCAGTTTCCTGGAGAAGTCTCCCGAGCTGTCGGCTCACACGCGGCTGCTGCTGCTCACTCAGCTGCTGGAGGGCGTCACCCACCTGGGCCACCACCGCGTGGCGCACAGGTCAGACTGGCTGACTCGCAGCGGCACGGAGTCCAGA
The DNA here is from genome assembly GCA_014673585.1 of Semibalanus balanoides. NCBI lineage: Eukaryota > Metazoa > Arthropoda > Thecostraca > Balanomorpha > Balanidae > Semibalanus > Semibalanus balanoides. Next base: position 10,793 of record VOPJ01008029.1, read on the forward strand.
CAGGCGGCCTGGGGCGGGCCGGGTCAGGCCCCACTGTGTGCCAATAGCCGGGTGCCCCGTCCAGCCGCCCGCCCGCGCGGCGCCGCCGACCCTGGTCAGCGACTGTATTTTCTGAGCCAGCCGGGGGAAGCCTGTTGAACAACGTCATGTATTGTATGACTACATGCGTCTTACTAAGAGAAGCTTGCTCATTTCTCCATGGATATCCATGTGTCGTTCAACCCAAAGTTGCATTCATATTCTTCAGCTCAAGGTACCTCTTACAGTCAGATTTAAGGTATATATTTAGGTTAATTATTGGTGCGTCTACTCGGCTGGTGATGTCAGCGCTCCTCGGCGCCGGCGTGTTTCCACGTCTGAGTGTCGTCCAGCCCTCCTGATGACGCTGTGTCTCGCTCCTCGGCCTGGCCTGTTGCCACGTCTGAGTGTCGTCCAGCCCTCCTGATGACGCTGTGTCCCGCTCCTCGGCCCGGCCTGTTTCCACGTCTGAGTGTCGCAGCCCTCCTGGATGACGCTGTGTCCCGCTCCGTTCGGCCCTGTCTGTTTCACGTTCTGAGTGTCGTCCAGCCCTCTGATGACGGCTGTGTCCGCTCCGTCGGCCCGCTGTTGCAGTTCTGAGTTGTCGTCCAGTCTCCTTGATGGGGGGGGTGCGCCTGTGTCTCGCTCCTCCCTGCGCCTGTTGCCACGTCTGAGTGTCGTCCAGCCCTCCTGATTGACGCTGTGTCTCGCGCTCTCGCCCGGCCTGTTGCCCACGTCTGTAGTGTTCGATCCAGCCTCCTGGATGACGCTGTGTCTCGCTCCTCGGCCCGGCGTGTTTCCACGTCTGGGTGTCGTCCAGCCCTCCTGATGACGCTGTGTCCCGCTCCTCGGCCCGGCCTGTTTCCACGTCTGAGTGTCGTCCAGCCCCCTGATGACGCTTTGTCCCGGCTCCTTCGGCCTGGGCTGTTTCCACGTTGAGTGTCGTCCAGCCCTTTTGATGACGCTGTCTCGCTCCTCGGGCCGGCCTGTTTCCACGTCTGGTGTCGTCCAGCCCTCTGATGACGCTGTTGTCCCTCCTCGGCTTGGCCTTGTTTCGCAGTCTGAGTGTCGTACCAGCCCTCCTGATGACGCTGTGTCCTCGACTCCTCGGCCCGGGCCTGTTTTCCAACGTCTGAGTGCGTTCCAGCCCTCCTGATGACGCCTGGTGTACCCGCTCCTCGGCCTGGCCTGTTTCCAACGTCTGAGTGTCGTCCAGCCTCCTGATACGCTGTTGTCCGCTCTCGGCCCGGCCTGTTTTCCACGTACTGTAGTGTTCGTCCAGCCCTCACTGAGACGCCGTGTCTCGCTCCTCGGCCCCCGGCTGTTTCCACGTCTGAGTGTCGTCCCAGACCTTTAATGACCTGTATCCTTCCTCGGCCGGCCTGTTTCCACGTCTGAGTGACGTCCACCCTCCCTGATGACGCTGTGTCCCGTCCCCGGCCCGGCCTGTGCACGTCTGTATGTCGTCATATCCTCCTTGATGACGCTGTGTCCCGCTCCTCGCCTGGCCTTGTTCACGTCTGAGTGCGTCCAGTCCTCCTTGATGACTCCTGTGTCTTCGCTCCTCGGCCTTCCTTGTTTCCACGTCTGAGTGTCGTCCAGCCCTCCTGATGACGCTGTGTCCCGCTTCCTCGGCCGCGTGTTTCACGTCTGAGTGTCGTCCAGCCCTCGATACGCTGTGTTCTCGCTCCTCGGCCCGGCCTGTTGCCACGTCTTGAGTTGTCGTCCCAGCGCCCTCCTGATTGACGCTGTGCTCGCTCCCCGGGCGGGCGTGTTTCCACGTCTGAGATGGCGTCATCCCTCCTGTGACGCTGTTGTCCCGCTCTCGGCCGGCCTGTTCACGGTCTGAGTGTCGGTCAGCCCTCCTGCATGACGCTGTGTCTCGCTCCTCGGCCCGGCCTGATTTCCACGTCTGAAGTGTCGTTCCAGCCCTCCTTGATTGACGCTGATGTCCCGCTCCTTGGCCCGGCCTGTTGCCACGTGACTGCGAGTGTCGTCAGCCTCCTGAATTGACGCTGGTATCTCGCTCGCTCGCCAGCTGTTTCACGTTTGAGTGTCGTTCCAGCCATTCTGATGATGTGTGCTCGCTCCGGCCCGGTCCGTTTCCACGTCTGGAGTGTCAGTCCAAGCCCTCCTGATGGACGCTGTGTCCCGCTCCTCCGGCCCGGCCTGTTTTCCACGTCTCTGAGTGTCGTCCAGCCCTCCTTTTGATGACGCGTGTCTCGCATTCCTCGCGCCCGGCCTTTTCCACGTCTGAGTGTCGTCCAGACCTCCGGATACGCTGTGTCTCGTCCTCGGCCCGGCCCTTCGAATGTATTTTCCACGTCTGAGAAAGTGTCCGTCAGCCCTTCCTGATGACCTGATCTCGCGTCTGCGGCCCAGGCTGTTGCCACGTCTGAGTGTCGTCCAGCCCTCCTTATGACGCTGTGTCTCGCTCCTCGGCCCGGCCTGTCTTCCACGTCTTGGAGTGTCGTCCAGCCCTCCTGATGACCTCCGCTGTGTGTCTCGCTCCTCGGCCCGTGCCTGTTGCCACGTTCTGGGTTCGTCCAGCCCTCCTGATGATCGCCTTGTGTCTCGCTCCTCGGCCCGGCTGTCTCACGTATGAGGTCTCCGCCCCCTGATGACGCTATGTGTCCCGCTCTTCGGCCCGCTGTTGCCAGTCTGAGTGTCGTCCAGCCTCCGGATGACGTGTATCTCGCTTCCTCGGCCCGGCCTGTTTCCACGTCTGATGTGTCGTCCAGCCCTCCGTTGATGACCTGTGTCTCGCTCCTCGCCAGGGACCTGAAGACGGATAACCTGCTGGTGGACGTGTCGGCCGGCCGGCAGCAGCCGCAGCTGGTGATCGCCGACTTCGGCTGCTGCCTGGCAGAGACGAGCGGAGCTCTGACGGTGCCCTTCACATCCTGGGACGTGGACCGCGGTGGAAACCTGGCGCTCATGCCGCCAGAGGTGAGTCACTACCGGACCCCGGTCCCCCCGGCCGGGGTCCTCCCAATTACACTGCTGCGAAGGTGTTCAATGTACTCTACTTCACACTCAGCAGCGTTGGAAATTTGGCCGCTGTCTTTTTGGGTGCAAATCTTGTTTTCTGTATTTGTTCTTACTCTGGAAATTGACTATCTTTTCACTTGATCTTACCGACATTGTAGTTAAAATATAATTTAATTCTCCTCAAGGATTTAAATGATATATGTTGCAAATATTTTGTATCCTTAATATTTTCCAATTGAAATGATAAAAAAACAAAGGAAAATCTGAATATTCCTTTAAAAAAATGCTCTCCAGTCTCCACCTATGGATTTGTACTCCCCGGGACCAGATAATGAAAAGAAAATCCAGCACTGCTTGATAATTCACAGGATTGTAGATATTTCCACCATTTATATCTGCTCCCTTTTTGTTGTCTCTTCCCAGAGACTCTGACTCTTTTATTTCGTTGAGGCAGTGCCAGATGTTAAGTCAGTAAATGTGTCGTTGTGAAATCGATACCCAGTCTGATCAGTGGACTCTAGACAGATGCAGGCAGCAGTCCAGTCTTTCTCCTGCCGTGTGTGGCTGATTAGTGTTAGGAGCTTCTGGTACGCTTAGCCATTATTTAAATGTCTCCACTTTAGCCTGTGCTGCATGGTTCTTATATATGATAGAGTTGATGATGAGGTTGATAAAGTTGTTAAAGTTAATATCACCTGGTCAGGGCTGCGGAGCCAGAGTCGGTCGAAGTCTGTGATTTCGGCCGGAGTCGGAGTCGGTGACTCTGATTCCGGCGTCAGTCTTGGGCAGCGCATGTGAAAGTATTTTGAATGTACATTTTAGC
>VOPJ01008030.1:0-14627 GCA_014673585.1 Semibalanus balanoides
ATTTAAATTATTGGAAACCAAGGATAGGCTGACGAAATGTCAGCCTAAAGAGGAAAAACGAATACATGGATGGATCTTGTGTTCCGTATTTGTTCTGTGTAGTGTTGTCATTTGTCAACATCTGTCATAGGGCTGTCAACAAGCTGTCCATAGGGCATATAAGTAATAAGACCGTTTTTGAAGGTAAATATTCACCGTTCGATTTAATTATCTGCAATTAAATATATTTGGGTAGGAATGTTTATATACAGAACGTGATAAATTTATAATATATTGCTATCTCGTTTGTCGATTTCAAGAAACAACTCCATTTTTACGCGTGGAAAAAGGTGAATATTTCCTGTGGCGGCCCTGTAACAGCCAGCTGTGTTTTGTCCTCCGGAGTAATTTTGAACGGCACCGCAGCTGCCTTCCCGCCGTATGACTGTCACAAGCTTCCAAATATATAACTCAATTCCAGGTGTCTACCTAATTTTCCACAGTTGTGCAGCTGCGAAGTGCGGCGGAGAGCTCGGCGTGTCGGCTGCACGGATGGCTGGGAATCGGACAGGACAGACCGCGCCGTACGTGCGTCACAAGGCTGTACGCTAAGCTGGCGCGGCCACTACGGGTTGACCAATGCGTCACTCCACCGAACCGAGCTCAAATGGGTAATTGACTGAAGCGACGTCGGCCACGCCCGCGACGTCCTCCTCAGTCACCGGACTGCTCCAGAAGCAGGTCCGGCTGTCAGCTGCAGCGCAGTTAGGCCAAATGCATGTCGTGGGGGTACGGCCCAGCCGCCGGGCCGCCGTTAAATCATGAGCACCGCCAACTCCACTGATTTGCTGCGCGGCCAAACTCGCAACTGTTATTATGGCCAATAAAACAGTGTCGCCGATTTTACAGTTCGAGGAATAGGCTAGTAAACTGGCGGTGCTTTGGGAATGCAATACGCATTTGATGGTTGCAATTACATTTGGACAACTGTTGTTATTGATTTGCGCAAGTGGGTCATGACCTTATTAAGTACAACTGGCCAAACACAGCTTGAACCTCGCCGACACAAGAAAACATCGACCAGACAAACGATTACTTGATGGGGACACATTCATGCGCCATTCTCTGTTTTCATCCACCAATCCATCGTTACGTACGAGTGCTTAAAGTATAACTTTCGGCTGACGGTGAGGCACGCCAAACTGACGTTGGTGCACACTGCACAGTGCATATTTTTCTGAGAAGCACCGTGTCCGAAACTGGCACGACGCAGTCTAATGGCTTCTGCAAACTTTCTTTGACTTCGAAGATACGCACGAAAGAAGCAGAACTTAATTATCGTTACTTACGTTCGAGTCACGGGAACAGTAATGAAATAGCCACTGTTTGCACTGAGTTGTGACTAGTGTGGTCAAGAGACGGCCGGCCGGCCACAGCAGCTGCTGACTAACTGAAGTGTCGGATTTCGAGCGAGTTCAGACACGGATGGTTCTACAGGGCTGGCCGCTGACAAGTCGACTAACGGATATCCGGATCTTCGCGGTAGGTATTGAAGGCATACAAGGCTATCTGTTCTGGGTATTATGCGATGTGCGGTGCAATTTTGGCTGTATGTACACAGGCACCGACTTGACCCGTTCAGTGGCATGCCAATGTCTCAGTTTCCCTGTTACCAGCTCAGCTCTAATGCAAACATTTAGTTTAGTAGTCAATTGTCATGAAACGTCGCTATCAAAAGCTCAAAGCTGCTTTAATAATCGAGGCTTTTGTTAGTTTGTTTCATGTTCTCAAATGAATTCGTAACGATACTAAGACAAACATCTTGTGCATGGCTACGGTAAATGACATCAACAGTTTTTCTGTAAGAGATAGGGCCGATCTTACTGATCTAGATCGACATTCGACTCACTTGAAATACTACATTTACATACAAATAGCTCTATAGTCTATAGTAACGGGCATGGTGGGTGATACAAACTCTCCCAACACAAAGGAAGCCGTGCTACGGGTGCTGTGCATATTGGTTTTTGTTTTGCCATGGATGGATGAGTTTCAAAACCTACTTTCTTCATCCCAAAATACACTCAAAGCAGTCTGTGCAAGCCGCCGCAGCATGATATATGCTTCCCTAGCGAAAAATGACAGCAGATTGTGTCGGAAGGGGTTCAGTGATGGCATTATAGTGTCCAGCCAGCATCAATATATCCCCGTTACATGACGGACGGCGGCCGTATTTCGTAGCAGTGACAGTTATTGACTCAACACAGCCATCAGTCAGACCAGCGTGTCGCCGCAGCACCACAGGCCCGAGATGGAAAATACAGCGGCGCCGCCGCCGATCCGCCAGCTCCAGTCGTGTTCGACAGCTCCTCCTGGCCTCGGCGCCGCCCGATGCCGCAGCTCCAGTCGTGTTTGACAGCTCCTCCTCGGCCCGGCGCCGCTGAGCCGCCAGCTCCAGTCGTGTTCGACAGCTGCCTCGCTCGGTCCGGCGCCGCTGAGCCCAGTCCAGTCGTGTTCGAGCAGCTCCTCCTCGTCCGACGCCGATCCGCCAGCTCCAGTCGTGTTCGACAGCTCCTCTCGCTCGAGCGCACGCCTGCGATCCGCCAGCTCCAGTCGTGTTCGACAGCTCCTCCTCGGTCCGGCGCCGCTGAGCCGTGTCGTTGCATCGCCACGCCGCACGCGTGCGGACCTGTATATACTTATCATAAACGTGTAATGATGACCCATGTTCGAGGACACTGCTGTTGCCGAGGTTTCATGTCAAAGTGGGTCATACAACATCAGAACGATGAGCTGCTCTCATCGAGTCAGCGGGTGTCGCAGTACCGTTCGTGCGTTTCGTCTCCTAGGCGAGAGCAGCGCACCGTCCCTCCGCGTCCCTCCGCCGAAGCCCGAGTGACGACTGACATGAGTTTGAAAGGTGAGTCAATCGCACCTGGATAAGAGCGGGACGACCTGTCAGCGGTAGATAACTCGCCAGAATAACGAGCCAGTGGCATCGCTCCCTGGACTCAAAGCAGGAGGCTCCTCTCATGACATCACCGCACCTGTATCACCGCAAAGACCGCAACCATCAGCCAACGATACTCACCGTCCGTTCCACGCCCCACGGTCACCCATCCTGCCCCCGATCGCTTCCTGCACCGCAGCTATCGCCGCGGCGTCAGCAGCAGCAGCGGAGACCGAGGCGACGATAGCGGCGCTGGCTTCTGCCGCCAGTAGGCCGGCTTAACTGGCTCGGACAGCCGGCCGGCCGGCCCGCTAAACGGATTAGCCTGGTCAGCTGCCGACACCGGTGAGCCGAGCGGTGAGAACACAGGCTGACTGGGGCGTAGCTAACCGGCCGACACGGGTCAGCGTGGGGTGCTGAGCAGTGAGAACACAGGCTGACTGGGGTGTAGCTAACCGGCCGACATGGGTCAGCGTGGGGTGCTGAGCAGTGAGCCACAGGTGAATGGGGTGTAGCTACCGGCGACATGGGTAGCGTGGGAGCTGAGGCGGTGAAAACACAGGCTGACTGGGGTGTAGCTAACCGGCGACACGGGTCCAGCCGTGGGGTGGCTGAGCAGTTGATAAACACAGGCTGACTGGGGTGTAGCTAACGGCGACATGGGTCAGCGTGGGTGCTGAGGGGCGGTGAGAACACAGGTGAACTGGGGTGTAGCCTAACGGCGACACGGGTCAGCGTGGGGAGCTGAGGCGGTGAAAACACAGGCTGACTGGGGGTGTAGCTACCGCCGACACGGGTCATGTGTGTGTGTGTGTGTAGGCTGACTGGGGTGTAGCTAACCGGCGACATGGGTCAGGTGGGGTGTGAGGCAGTGAGAACACAGACTGACTGGGGTGTAAGCTAACGCCGACACTGGGTCGGTGGGGTGCTGAGCGGTGAGAACACAGGCTGACTGGGGTGTAGCTAACCGGCCGACACGGGTCAACACGGGGTGCCGAGCGGTGAGAACACAGACTGACTGCGGTGTAGCTAACCGGCCGACACGGGTCAGCACGGGGTGCTGCAGGTGGCGGAGGGGTGCAGACCGTGTCAATGACCAGGGGCGGATCTAGCGGGGAGAAGGAGCCATGCCCTCCAAATGTCCTGAAATTATGATTCCCCACAAAAATAAAAGTATTACAAAAAAGGTCGGACAACGGTCGGCCTCTGCAAATTTATCGTAAAAATTGTATTTGAAGCAGTCAAAATAAAGCTATTCACAGTATAAAACGAGAACATTTCACGCCACTTCGCGGCATGTCACAAGCTTCGCAATTGATTATACAAGTTTGGAAAATAGGAAAATGAATTGCATTCAGTATCTGGCAGTGTCTCCCCGTCGGTAATTGCTGGCCACAGGGACCTTTTGCATCATACCGAGATGTGCAACCAGGACAAGGGGTTACCTGAGGCTTTGCTCCACTCACGGTCTGGTTTCAATATTAAAGCGTAATTTCCTACGACCTAAAATAAAAATTTCACGCCCGCTTCGCGGAGTCACACCGGTGACCATCGTCATAACGAACCTATCGTCATCGTTTTTGGTTCGTCGTAACGCTGAACTGAATGAATAACATGTTTAGCTTCTTATCCTATACAAGACCCACCTTATCCTCTACACCACCTATATTTCTGGGGTTTATCAAGCAAACCCGTAAAATTTCGCGACGCTTCGCGGCGCTAAATAGCATGTAGTTACTCTTTAACAGGAAAATACACATGACAAATTCTGAAAAGGTTTAAATACACGCATAAAATGGGGGTACATCTTTTTCCGCCATTTAAGCCAACTCCCCACCTAAAAATTAGCGGCGACGCCCCGGCGTACAATTGCAGAAAAAAAAAAATTGGGGGGGCCCCTGAAAATAAAAAAATTTGGGACTGCCCGGGCCCCCTGCTACTTCCCCCCCCGAGTCAACAACTTTATCGATGACGGCTGATGACCTGATACCCCCCCCAACAACTTTTGGGAAATATTCCGCTGGATTTGCCCGCCCCTAAAAAAACGTCTAGATCCGCCCCTGTCAATGACCGGTCGAGTGGGGTTGACACGAGATGGTGCGGTGGGTGCTGCAGGAGGTGTAGGACGAATACCCACCGGACATGTAACCGACCGGTTGACACGGGTCGGTACGGGGTTCGGGCCTGGGAGAGGGTATACTGTATGGAGTGCAATAGGTGAAGACTGAATGTGCAACACCCGCTGGGCGTGTAGCTGTGACGTGAATCGATCGACAGGGTCTTCAAAGGGAGCTATAGACTCAGACTGCACCCCTCCCCGACGGCGACGGGGAGGGGTACAGCCTAAACGGTTTCCGCCTAAACGCAGCGGGGCTGGAACGCTCCGATAGACGCCGGCCGAGTTCACCGGCAGGAATGTTATAATTAGTGTCCTGTCCAAACAGCGCGCCGGCCAAGTTCCGGGAGCGCCCCGGCCCCTTACATGCTAAGAGCACTTAATCACGCTGAATGTTGGCTAATTGATCCGAGAACCAATCGAGTCAGACTTTTGCAAATGGTAGTCAGCGACGAACGAGGAAATGCGCAACTTGTATATTTACCTACATTAATGACGTGGAAAGATGGCGTCTCGTATTGACATATTGTATCCATTTCATTGCAAAATTATTACATCATTTGAGCTGATACAGGCGATAGCAATAAATGCATCATTTGCAGATGCCGTATTCACACACAGCGAGTGATGGCGACACGTGCGGTGTATGTAGATTGCAGATGTTTGGTCGTGATGTCAGGACAAAGTGCTGAAGTATTCTCCAACCTTCATCTCTGCAGAGCCGCTTTTTACAGCCACTGCGGATGCTGCTCACGGTCCTGTAACGTTCACCTCAATCCTTTATGTTAATTTATGGCGCACACAAGCTCTCCAGCTTTTCTATGTGTTCTTAAAAAGACATAAAGGAGTATTCTCTATGGAGACGACGAGCCCGGTCCGCAGTGGGGCGTGTCGAGCGCCGCACTTGACCGTCAAGTCGCGTCGGCCGAATCAGAGTATCAGCGTCGGCGGCAGAGAAGCTCTCAGTCGCCAGCTGCGCTGTCAGCATCAGCTCTGCATTGTCCAGTGACGGGACGGTCCGATCGGCACTGGCGGATCCAGGGGGAGGAGGCAGCAGGGGCGAAATCCCCTCCGAACGAATGGAGGGGGGGGGGTATTCACTGCAAGTACGACCCCCGCGCGTTCCCTGCACTGAACGTGAAAAACAATGATCTTAGGAGAAAACTGACTGGGAGAAGTTAAAGGGAATATAGCACCTTGGGGAAAAGTATGTAGAATGATGGAGAAGAATGCCCTGATTACGGTCCTGGCATTCATTTCTGCGAAAAAGTCAGAATTTGTTGTAATTTGAAAAATAGTAATATGTTTGCATGTGACGTCACACCAATCTTGCGTCACCAAAGCGGAGTTGTCGAACGTCACAAATAGGCTGACAGCTGCTGTCGGCACGCACGATGGGTGCACCGGTACGTGAAACGCGGACTGGGCTGGGACGACCGGCGCTCCGCGTCGCGCCGGGTAGGACGGGGGGACGCATCACGTGAACAGATGGAGTAACTACTGATTGACGTATGCGATACGCTCAGGGATTTGGTTGACGTTGAATAGACCACATATACAACGGTTTTGCGTTCAAACTCAGCAACTAGGTCGTTTTGGAAGGAAAATTTAAGATCTAGAGGTTTCTCAGTACACCCGACAATCTGGCTATCTCAGTTAAAAACTAATGTTAAAGGTGCTATATTCCCTTTAACAATTTTGCGCGGTAACAATTTATCGTAAAAACTGATTTGCTGGAGTCGAAATGCAGCTATACACCATCAAAAACGGAAAAATTGGCGCCGCTTCGCGGCATGACACAAGTTTGGAAAATGATTTCTATAACATAAAGTCCAAATGAATTCAATTACCTCCCATAGCATAGGCTCTCCTTGGCAGTAACTACTGGCCCCAGGGCCCACTCTCTTCATACAATATAAGCTATCAAGCGGGCTGAGTCTGTCCAGTAGGGTGAGTGGTAAAAAACAAAAGTTGAAAATTAAAAAATGAAGGGTGCGAGATTAACGAGATCCCCTAATCTGTAGAAAAGTGTATACAAAACTCAACAGCGGAATACAAGGACTAAGCCCAGGAAAAACAAAGGTTTGTGGCATACGTGAATGCTGCACACTGACGGGTAAACGAACCACCATGTTGTTGACCAACTACGGAGAACTGTGAAGTTCTACGACTAAGAGCGCAAAATGCAAACTATACGCGACCAGCAGGAGGTCAGCTAAGCGCAACGCCTCGATGTACCTACTGTGGGACATAAGTCTCAAAGTCATAAACGTTATTTTTGGCAAAAAACTACACATATGTAGTAGTCTACACATATGTACTACTCGTATGTAGCTTTCATAACCGATTTACAGGCATAGACAGAAGGGTAACATTTCCTCCCAATTCCCCGCGAAATTGGCATCCGTGACGATATTTGAATCCGGTGATGTTGTTGCAGTGACTAAAATGTACGATGTTTAGTTTTTATTAAAAAAAGGAGATTGGAGCTAAAAATTAAGAATCTTAAATCCGAGGATAAACTGAAATTGACAGTAGGCTAGGTTTTGGTGGAGCGGTTTGGCCCTACCAATCATTTTCGAATAACAACACTCTTGAATCTGGACTGCCTTCCAATATATTTTCTTTTGAATTTCGGTAACTATGTATTCCTTGTGGTTTTGCGAGTTGTGATTGTGTCGAGGTCTAACCGACCAAAAGAGCGAGCAAATGCACAATTTTACAGCCTGAAATTATACAGCATGTCAACAACGCTCAACACACTCGGCGAGTGACCTTGGTGCCGGTCGGACGTGTCCCGCGCGCTCCCGGCATGCCAGCTGCGTGAGCGCCGGCGCGCGTGTTCGGCGTGACCAGACCGATCAGCAGAACAAAGCGAATGTAGGTGAAAGTGTCTCGGACAAATGGACTAGTGCGTCCGTCGGTCAATCGTGCGCAATATTGTGGACGGACTCGCTGATCTCGTGATCAGTGCCTTGATCAGTGAGGACTCGTGCTGATCAGCTGGACGGACCTCATGCTCATCAGTGGACGGACCCCGCAACTCAGTCAGTGGAACAGACTTGAGATCAAGTGCTACCCGTGCAAGTGGTTTCGGCCTCTGTTTCCATGGATCCAAAAAAACGTAAGCCTCAAAGCCCGCCAGCGCTGGACCGTGGTCGAAGTCCCCACGTGATCAAGATCAGCCCCGCGCGAAGCGGCCGCCGGCCGACCTCGCCGCGTCCGCTGAGCGCCGGCACCGAGCCGCCAGCCGTGGGCCTAAGTGCGGCGCAACTGGGCGGCGATACGTCAGCTTCATCGACAGCGGAAATGGCGGCTGTCATCAACGGGCGTTCGACACAGCGAAGTTAAGCAATGGAAAGGACGCGTGATTATTCTCTAGTCGGAAGCGATGGAGAAGGACATCGAGCTGAAACGACTTGGTGAGCACCTTGCATATCAAGTCAAAGCAATGCAGAAGCTCCAGACCAGGTCGAAAGTCGATCTGAACAGAACGTCTTTCATCGTTAATACTTTGACGTGGCGATGACTTCGGGCACAGGTCATATTACAGAAAACCTGGAAGAAAAAGTTTGTTAAGATCTGAAAGGGAGAGGATGAGGGCCTGAGCCTAACTACGGCAGATATCCAGGTGGCGCATCGGCTCCAAAAGGACAACAAAGTCATCTGCAAGTTCGTGAAGCGAAACGTCAGAGACGACATCTACGACGCTCGATTCGACTTGTTGACGCGAGGTGCGCGACCCGATGGCCGAGCTGGCGCAGCTTTGCGCGGCGGCCGACAGGTGTCGCCACTGTACATTAACGAGTCGCTCACGAACTACAATCAGCAGCTGTATAACCAACTGCTACAAGCCCGCAAGTCAAGCGGAGGCTCCAGAGTGGATCCGTCTTCACCCGAGGGGCTAGTTTCTGCAGAACCATCAAGAATGGCCCCAACATCCGAGTCGCAGACGAGACCACACTTCAGCGAATCATCGGCGGCTCCAATTTCGAGGGTCCTCTTCTGGCGCGGGATGGCTCTTCATCGGCCGGGAGATGTGGGATCGTCGGCCCGTCGCGTTCCGGCGCTTTGCCCCTGGGCGGCGGCGGTGGTGGCGCCGCGTGGTCGCCGCGCTCGGGCCCCGGCGGAGCGGGCGCGGCTGCGCCGGAGCCGGCGTCATCTTCTGGAGCTGGTGCGGCCGTCTTCTCCGTGAGCGCGGAGCCGGCCGGTGTCGCGGCCGGTGGCGCTGGCGCTGCCACGGCTGCTGGACGGGGCCCGGCCCTGGGCGCCGAGTCGCTTGGCGGCGGGGTGGGGAGCCCGCTGCCTGCAGCTGCCTCTGGGTCGCCACCGTCGGACGGGGCCGCTGCGCCCTCTGGCGGGGCGCCAACCGGTGCGGCCGCCGAGCCGCCGGGGACGTCGGGACCTGAACTGCTGACTTCCTGCGAGATGACACCCAGCTCGGGCCACGACTAACATCACTCGTTATAGTGATGCAAACACACCAAGCGCTAAGTACCTGGCGAGGCTGCAGTTAATGAGTTGTGTTTCTTGCTCACTAGTTTTGTTTGGTTCAGTATCACCTACTTACCATTGTTGACAGAAGACGCGTGATTTTCTGTTGACTTGCTGATACAAATCATCTCAATCTCTTGTGTCGTTGTCTGTAATGTTAAAGCGAAATAACAGATGGTTTATCGCAAATGTGTTATGAGAGGTGTCCACCCATGTTCGGTGACATTGTGACAGTGCCTAACTGAGTGCTGCCACAGCAGGTTTAAGGTTGTTGACGGGATGCTGGCCGTGGTCGCGCTTCCGTCGGTTGGCGCCGTGGGCGTGGCGGCGGTGGCCCGGTGCGTCGGCGCGTGCTTTGGCTACTGCTCCGGTGGTCTGCTGTCAGGCGGCGCGGGCCGGTAGAGGTTCGACATGGCTGCACGCTTTTCCTTGGCCTAGCCGCCGCCACAGACATGAGCATCGACAGCCACAGCAGCCAACAGCCACTGCCCAAATGTCCAATGGCTGGCCGTTTGGCCAGCCGCCGTGGGGATTTTTTTGTAAATGTCGATATCAAATGGTGCTTTCTGCCAGTCTACTGTGCATGACAACATGCCAGGCTGTTGCCAATGACAGTAGACTGGCAAGCAGCCTTGGCATGTTGCAGTCTGTCCTTCAAACTATGGTTGTATTTGATGAAGGTTAAGAGCAAAAATCCCAGGAGACTAGCAGGCCACAGGCCATAGGCCAACAGCCATGATCTAGAGAATTTTTCCAGTCCAGGCCCCGCGCCCATTAAAGCCAGGTGGGGTTTTCGGCGCAGCCATGGGGAATAGCCGGCGGCATGTGTAGAACTCTAGGCGGGCCGGCCTCCGTCGGTCCTGCTGCGGGGTCTCCCGGATGGTGGCGGCCGTCGAACTTCCGGTCTGGGTATGTGCCTTCTGCCACTCTAGTCTTTTTGCAAAGATTAGATCGTACTTGTTAAACCGTGTTACGCAGTGCTTGTTTATAGGAATACGTCTTGGCAGGCCCGGGATGGCGAACCTGCCGACACTATGGTTCATGTAGGTTTAGGATGGGTTATGTTTGTGGCAGCTGTTGCTTAGGCCGACCGGTTCGGATGCCAAGCGTTGCACACATTCTGCACACAAAGACATCAAACACACCAAACGCACCACGACGGAACACAAACACCGTAACACAACTGTCTGTCTGGGAGCGCCGCATGACCGGTCTGTTCAACACAACATCTACCAAGCATATTCAACTTTGAGCACAGATTTGTCCCCCCCCCCCCAGTTCTGCTCTGCATTCGCTTTGATATCCGCAATCGAGTACTGAACATCTGATGGATTCTATTAGAATTATGTCAATGAATTGTAAGAGGGCCCTTGGTGATGTTGAAGGAAAAAGAAGGGATGGTAATGCATTTACATTAGGAAGTAAAGAAGGTTTGGATTATTGTGTTTTCTTCAGGATACGCATTTAACGGCGCACAAAAACATCCATTTTTTGATAACGCTTAATGGAGAAGGAAACATGTTTTCAATTCGCTGTTATTCATCACGAAGCCGAAGGAAAGCTAGCATTTTATTCAATCGTAGGTTTGCAAATTCACTTCTGCTAACGGATAAGAAGTCTGAGTGTGGAAGGATTTCCATTAATTGTGTAGGCAAATGCCAAATTAATAGACGAATACATTTTTGTTTGTTAATGTGTATGCACCAAATAAAAGAACACGCCCTAGACGTTTTAGCGAAGAACTTAATAAGTTCATGATAGGAGACAGTTCAAGTGTGGGAAAAAAGAAAAAAAAAAAAAAAAAAAAAAAAAAAACGCTCAACGACTTGTGAACCACCCAGAACACAAAATCAACTAGTTTCGTAAGTCATTAACATGTTAAGGTTCGACAAACAACGAGCACTCTGTATTACATCATGACAAACAGTACACACATAACTTAGTCGCGTGACGATGAGTTGCTGCTATGATCTCATTGATGATAATTGACTAACACACATTGCACGGCTTTCGATCTGTTCATTGCTTAGCGATTGTTCGATTCATTAAGGGTTATTACAGTGTGTAGGAACGGTTTAAGAATGCATTTTATATCAGACGTTCAAAAACATAAGCAACTAAGTTGATGTGCTCTTTCAAAATGTCCCGAAAAATCATGCAAAAAAGTGTCATATACCTTGTTTTCGTGGAAAAAACGAAAACAAAACTAAAACAGCAAAGTACAAATGATGCTCAGAAGAATGAAAGAGTCATATCTGGGGCATTCCACAAGAAATCGGCCCCAAAAAGCAAAATGACACCCTCATGTCACCAATTTTGACTACAATTTATATACAAGGTAATCTAGGAAGCTGAAACGAGCTGTGAAAGTTTTACGGCGATCCAAGGAGTGGTCGAGGAAATAATGCCTCAGACATTTTTGCACGATAATGGTGCAGATTTATCTTTGTCCACCCATATCGCCAGGAATTTATTAGGCAATATCACTTTGTAATACATCATTTGAATGGTAATGAGCTATTTTACATGATGGTATTGTACAATTTTACTCTTTACGATAAGTTCGAAAACTTCATCATATTTTGCCAGTAACAAACTTTTTTGGCGACCTCTAGTACGTACATCAAAATTCAACTTTTCACCATCAAAATTGATTAGGTGATCAACAATCATCTTTCAAATTGAGAAACACCTACAATTTATGTAGTTCTGTCTAAAAATAATATGTAAAAAATTTTGTCACTTTGTGATATTTTGAGATGATTTTTTTTTTTTTTAAAATAAAGGCGAGCTACGGAAATGCGCTAAACGCCCATTAATGGCCGTTTTCGTAAATACACTCTGTTAATGACATGCAGTACGAACTATTGGCCTCAGGCATTTCGCTGACCTTGGACCGGTCAGATCAATCTTCACATTGTTTTTGGTACAGGCCGCGATTTCCTCGGAAATTTATGACTCAATATCGATTTGTTATATATTGATCAGATACCTAACAATAATTTGTTATTGTCAAATTTCCAAAATTTTGCCGTTCTTTAAGTTCGAAACTTGTTTGGAAGCCACTAAAACATCAAAATTGTATTTTCACATTTTGTCAAATGAAAAGTTCTTTGGTAGTCACTAAAACGTCTATAATTTGCATTTTTTACCTTTTACAAATGAAAAACTACCATTGATGTGGTTCTACATATATCTACATGAATCAAATTTGTTGACATTTACTAATTAATTTAATTATAAAACACTATGCAAAAGTTTTACAGATTAACGTATAAACAGAAACGCAGGAATTTTAGCTTTAAATTTAAAAGACATTAGAAACAATTACTGTTGTCAAAAATACATGAGAATGTCGATGTATAGAGCTTAAAAAATCAATTGAAAAAGTCAAAATTATGAGCTGAACAAACTACAAAACAACAATACTTTATTGTAGAAATCTCATTACAATTCAAGCCAAACATACAAAATCGATAAGTCACAAATTTCCGACAATAACGGCTGTCAAAAACTGATGTGACACAGGTCATGTCAAAAAATGCTAGAAACGTGTCATATTGCAAGTCATTCAACGTGTACTGACAAGAACAACGAAATAGCTAATAGTAAGTGTATCTAACAGTAGCTAATATTCATTCCAACAATATAAGACAAATTTTTATTACCACATAAATTCCTGACGATATGGATGGAAAAGATGGAACTGCAAGGTGACCTAGCAAAATGCCTGAGGCAAAATCTCCTTAACCAATGCTTGGTTTGCCGTAAAGTTTTCACGGGTCGTTTCAGCTCCAAATATTACTATATATGCCGATTTTGGTTTAACAAAAACGGTGACATGAGGGTGTCACACTTTGAACGATTTATCGAGACATTTTTAAATAAATATCGAACAACGATGAGGGTACGCATCATAAACATTTCCAATTAAACCACTACACTGCGATGCATCACATCTCCACGTTCACAGCCCCAGGAGGTTGACCCATTGACCAATGTATGGTCACCGACCATGTACGTAATATGCGGTGGCCAGTGGCCCGTAAGTATGGTCATTCACGATACAATATAACGCGTGCAAATTCACTGGACTTATTTCAGTTCCTTCAGTTCCTGTTATCGTTTCCCTGGTTTCTGCTGAGGTCACGGAAGGTCTATGTTCCAGGGTCTGTTGCAGCTGTTCCACTTGGGAATGAAGACGGAGCAGAACGTCTCGGGACTGAGCAAACCGCTGTTGCGCCGATCTGACACGTTCTGTCACCACACTGAGCTTGTTGACAATCGTCTGTGCCAGCTGGGTAGTGGACAAAGCTGTCAGATGGTCTGCGCTCGGTTCTGTGAAATCAGACGCCTCGTGGGGCAGAATGAGTTCGGCAGGCGCTTCTTGACTGTCCGTCACCTCCATCAGACTCTCTGCAGTGCTGCCGCTCTCTGACGCGGCCTCGGCGTCACATTCGTCCCTGTCGTCCTCCTCCGCTTCTGAGCTGTCGACTGTCGGTACCGTAACAACGATGATTTCGACCACACGCCCAGCAGCATCTGGAAACTGAAAGGAACAGCGTGTGGCTGGTAAGGTAAAAAGGGAGGAATGTTTGATAAACTAATGCCATATTATCAACGTACGATATATACAACATGCATGAATATGACGACATGAACAGCAAAATATGAAGATGATATAACTAGTATAACTGTGTCATATGCGTAGCTTTTTAACCCTCTCCCGTGTAGGGCAGGATCACTGACTAACCTGTAGGGGGAGGGGGCGGGTACAAGCCCTTTGGGCGTTTCGCCCCTAATTGAGCTAGAGTTTCGATGATTAAAAAACGAGCGTGTTGTTTGCGACGAGAGGAAGCCATTGGCATCCGATTTTAAGGTCCTGGGTCATAAGGTGACCTCTAAGGTCATGTCAATGACCCAAATGTCATCAAATCGTAAATGTGTAAACAAAATACTAATCGAGCAAAAATCGCAAAAGAACATCTTGGTAGGCTAAATGGAAGCCAAGTTTGAAATCAGCGTCACAAAATTACTTAAAGCTTTCCAAATTACAAAAGAGTCATGTCAGGTCATGTAAGGTCAGGT